>JAFVLL020001146.1:0-19409 GCA_021397915.2 Tor tambroides | reverse complement strand
ACACACACACACACACACACACACATACATATAGAATTTTTTTTTTTTTTTTTTTTTTGCTGAGAAAAACATCTTTCTATTGGCTAAACGTCCTATTGCCCAAAAGACCAGAATTGATTATTTATTTATTAATTTGTTTGTTTTAAATAATCCTATCCATTTCTATTAATGCATTATTTATTTTATTAATTGTTTTATTAATATTATTTTATTTATTTATTACTTTTTTCCTTCATTTTTTTTTCTTTGTTAAACACTTAAAATCCTATTAAATAGCTAGAGAATACTATCTCAAATTCACAATTGTCTTTATGACAGAGATGCTCTTAACAAAATGAAGGATGTGTATGAGAAGAATCCTCAGATGGGAGATCCTGGAAGTCTCCAGCCCAAGATTTCAGAGACCATATGCAACATGGAGAAACTCCGCTCTGAGATCCATAAAAATGAGGTAACCTTCCCAGAGGATCAGCTTATTGTTGCAGTCTTATAAGGAAGAACAGCCTGCGGGAATGTACATCTGGATAAATTTGACATAAAACAGCTGAGCGGCTCTGTGTGTTAGCGCCATCTAGTGGAGGAATGGATATAATGCGGTTTCTGCATCTCACAAAATGCAATTTATCTAAGTTTCTCATAATAAGCCTTTGATTTTAACAGATGTTCATTAGTAGTGCAAAATATTTGGACCTTTATCACTCTTCACCACTCTCTCTCCATCTCAGAGTTGGCTAGCAGAGGTTGAAGGAAAGCACGGATCCCGTAGCGAGCGACGTCCCAGTGCAGATGTGAACCACCATGCACCCCACGGCAGAGAGAGGTCTGCGTTTCCTGATTACATTATCTACATTCTCAAGATAGACAGACTAATATGTCTAGTATACAGCCATCTCTTTTATGAGTGCCTGAACTGTTTGTAAATCTGTGCGTAGAAGAGCTGTTGAGCTGCTCATGCTGTTCTACAAGATTTTTGCAGATATAAATGAGTAGAAAGAGAAAGGCACAGCAGTGGGAATCAAGTAGTCATGTAGTTGGAATACCCACCATAATCAGTAAATATTAGGGCAGATTGACTAAAATGTAATATCATAACATCATAACATGGAGAAATGGCATTTATATTAATGATAGTGACAATGTTTCTTTTGTGGTAATCCACTGAAATATACATTACCATTCAAAACTTTGGGGTCAATGATTTTTTTTTTTAAGATATTACATAATATACTTTTAAATAATAAATATACTTTTATTTATTAGAAAGTAAATATATCTACAATGTTAAAAAAGATTTTTGTTTTCAACATTAAGAATGATAAGAAATGTTTCTTAGGGCACCAGATCAGCATATTAGAATGATTTTTTTTTTTTGAAGGTTATGCAACTCTGAAGACTGAAAATTCAGCTTTACCATCACAGGAATATTTAATATATTTAAAAATATATTGCAATATAAAACTGTTATTTTAATTTGTAATAATATTTCACAATATTACTGTTTTACTGTATTTTTGCTCAAATGAATGTTTGAGTATAAGCATAAGAGACTTCTTTTTAAAACATTAAACTTATTTTGAACAGTAGTGAACTTACTGCAAATTTACTTAATCTCATAACATTATCTTTTTTTTATTTGGATCTTGATGTATGTAAACCAAAAGATATGACTAAGACATGTTATATCGGTAGAACAGTAGCTTCTCATTATGGAGCATGGTTGTCGTATGTAATGGTTGTACCTTCCAGTCTTCAAGTTCAAGCGCTTTGCGCCTTCACACGTCACACCGAACATAAAGGCCGCTTTAAAACATTGACGCTTATCTTCTCTCTTTCAGCCCTGAAGGCAGTTACACAGATGATCACAGTCAGGAGCATCGGTCTCCACCACAGCCAGACCCACATGAATTTGATGACGAGTTTGACGATGACGATCCTCTCCCTGCCGTCGGCCACTGCAAAGCTCTCTACTCTTTTGATGGTACAAAAACAGCTCTCCTTAAACGTTCCTTGTTTAAAGGGGTCATGAAATGCAGTTTCAAATTTTTCTAATGTTTCTCAAGGTTAGTTTGTTTTTTGCACCAAAAAAAGATCCAGTATTTGCTAAAATGATCATTTTCCATCCTCATTTTCACTCTCTGTGAAACACACTCAATTTGAAGGGCCGTTACCTCTTGCAGAAATGGAAGTAAATGCCCACTGCTGTGATTGGCTAACTTCATTGCACCATATCGCATGCCCTCCTTTACAGCATATCATGGGTTTTGATATTCAAGATGACAGTCTGTTCTGAAAATTCATGTTTTAAACCGGGGAGTTAGTTTAGAGTTCTGTAACTTGCAGTATGTTTTCATTGTCGAGTAGCCTCTTATATGGGTAACTATCAAGAGCATTTTGATTCTCCATTTAATGACCTCTTTAAGAGAATTTAAGCTCTGTTAAAAACATTTGCGGCGTAATGTCAATTATAAATGTCCTCCCACTGGAATTACTGTACAACTGCAATGACAGACTTTCTACTAAATAATTAACTTTTTTTTAATTTACTTTCTTTTTTTTTCCATTTCTGCTTTTGCATCTTCTAAAAAAACCTTAAGTTGAAATTCTTTTCTGTGGTAATCAACATTATGCCATCGTTTCTGTGTTCATTTATGTGGCTTAAATTGTTGTTCCTTAGGCTCTAACGAAGGCACATTGGTAATGAACGAGAACGAGGTGCTGTACGTCATAGAGGAGGATAAAGGCGACGGATGGACGCGGGTTCGGAAACAAGGCGGAGAGGAGGGCTACGTCCCCACGTCCTACGTGGAGATCACACTGGAGAAAAACAGCAAAGGTGCAGTCACCTACATATGACATCACCCACGCCAGCACCGCCTAGTTATGACATCACACATGGGGGAGCGCGTGTCAGATTTACCGTGACTCATCAAGTGCAGCTCGGCTGACTGCCATATGCCTTTGTTCACCATGTGAGCCCAAGGACAAACACACACAGACACACTGTCTAAAGTGACTTTGCTGCAGCAGATTAATTTGTGGAATTGTAGAGATTTGTATTGATTTTATTCCATTTTGAATTAGTGCTCAATGCACTGTTTTTAATCAGTTTTACGTCATCGGAGCAAACTGAACAAAATGCATCAGCTCCTTTTCAAATGTCTGTTTTTCTGAGCAATAATTTGCTCATAATGAGAACAACTGCCACACTTCAACCATCAGCTCTTATATGTTTTTATGCATGTTGAAGCTAAAGTGCACTCTACTTGGAGCACCTCATTGTTTCTACAGTCCAATTTGCAGTATGAGGATACAGTGATGTGCTTCTGACCTTTCAGTTCATGCAGTTCTTCCAGCTTTCTCCAAAGTGTTTTTTCCTTGCTGCTAAATTTTCCTCAATGCAGCACCAAACCTGTTTCACTTCAACTTTTCCTGCAAGTGCTACTCTTCTGTGTAAACTTCCTTTTAATTTGTGACCTGAAATTGAAAGCATATAATAAATACGATCGAAGAAAATTGCAGAGCAGCTCTCACTTGGGCTGGCTCGCTAGCGCCCTCTATCTTTTTCTCTGTCGATGGACCTGTCAATGACTCTGTCCTCTCTTTTCTCTGTGGCTACAGGTTCCTGATTGGATGAGTGGGGTTCTGTGGTGTTTGGTGGACGGGACTCACTGCTGTGGGTCTGTTAGTGGGGCGGTGGGGCGGGCCTCACATCAAGATTGTGTCAGTAGGTTGTGCTGTTTGCATGCTGTTTGTGTCATGGCTATTAACATCATTCCATTGCAGCAGATGTTCCAGGGAATATCTGGGAGGGCATGGGAGAACAGGCTCTCGAGCAATAATGGAGAAGCCAAAAAGAGTCACTAACACATTCAGCAGAATGTCTATCTCTCTGTACCATCATCTCATGTTCATTCATCATAACATGCACCTGCATGATCCAGCAGCCTTTCATTCCTCATTCCGTTCTGACCAATTGACCCCTTATTAGGATTTAACCACTTACTATCCAAACCACTTTTTTAATGTCTCTCTCTGTTGACTTTTCTCTTCCTCATTGATGCATTCCATGTTAACCATGATGTGAGTCTCAAAAGCATGACCAATCAGAGTAGAGGAAGCATGGTGCTTCTATAGCCCCCACAGCAACATCCACCCACTGGCCCCGCCCCCTGTTGCATAGTCTGGAGGCTGGAAGGAGCCTGATGCAATTCTGCATTTGACCAGCAGAGGGAGCCAACATCATATAAAACAAGCAGAGAACCGCCAGTGAGGACCTCTGTACACCAACCATCATCTCTGCCTTAATTACAGGTCTCTGTGTGGAAACAGGGGTCTATCTGCCCCTCAGTGCCCAAAAAAAACTGCTTGTTCGTGGGCTGCCAGCTCTCTGCAGTGCTTTCTCCATTTCTTGTCCAGCTCCTGATGTCACATGTGCTAAAAGAACATGCTCACTGCCTCCTAACAAGGGACCACACGTCTCCAGAATCCGATCTCAAGTGCGTGTATTTGTGAATGTGATTCTTACATATAAAACTGTGTATGCATATGGATGCATATGTATATACCTAGTTAGTTTTTATTATTAAACTGTATGTATTAACATCTTTATTTCAGAATGAATGTCTTTGTGACTTTTTTTTTTTAAGGTTTTAATTTTTTTAACCGAGCAAGTGACTTTCTTTGCTTTTAAGAACAGTGCCGTAATCGCTTTGTAACCAGTTCTTCTTCCTGTCTGAACTCTGTTCTCAATAGGACCCTGGTCTTAACCGATGCACTTTTTACCCCGTTGCATTTGAATTGGAATTTTAGGGAGTGGATGATGTTTGAGATGTGAATGCTTCCTTTTGTGTGAATGTGTTGTACAGTAAGACAACGTTGACCACTATATACTGGGGTTTGTGTTGGAGCAAGAGCAACTGAGAAATAAATACTTATGTCTGTTTGTCTCGTTCATCCTGTCTTTCATTTCTTCAGTCCGTTTAGCCTGATGTATTTTATGTTTTATATTCCTGCTGCATACAATGTATTTCATAACTATTGGTTTTTTTTCAGCAGCCAAGGTTTCGAACCTGCAAATATTGTATATGCAGTGCATCATGTGCTGTTTTAGATAATAGTTTTGTCAATAACACACACACACACACACATACACTTGTTCTGCTATCCTTGTGGGGACTCTCATAGGCGTAATGTTGTTCTGCTGTACAGACCGTATTTTCTATTGCCCTACACCAGCCCTACACCAACCCTACACCTAAACCTACCCCTTACAGGAAAATTTTCTGCATTTTTACATTTTCAAAAACTTCATTCTGTGATTTATAAGCTAGGGTTTACCTGTGGACCTCAATTTAGGTCCCCACCGTGACACAAGTCCCCATGAGGCTGTGTGTATTCAGGTCTAAGTCCCCACCAGGATAGAAAAAACAAGTACACACACACACACACACACACAAACAAAAACACACAAACACAAAAACAAACTACTGTTCAAAAGTTTGGGGTCAGTAAGTTTTTTTTTTGTTTTTTTTTTGTTTTTTTTTTTTTTTTAATGTTTAGGCTCACCAAATTTATTTGATCAAAATACAGTAAAACTAGTAAAACTGAGAAATATAGTTACTGTTTTGTATTTTAATATATTTTAAAATGTAATTTATTCCAGTAATGGCAGCAGGCATTCAGTGCCTTCAGTGTCACATGATCCTTCAGAAATCATTCTGATGTTTTTATTTGGTGCTCAAGAAACATTTCTTATTGTCAGTGTTGAAAATGAGTAGAAAGAACAGCATTTATTTAAAACAGAAATCTTTAATTCGAAAATGGTAAATTGTTACTTTTAATCAATTTAACGCATGCTTGCTGAATTTAAAAAAATCTTACTGATCCTTATACAGTATATATTACACATCTGAGGAAATATGATGTAACAATTAAAAAGCTTTTATTAGATATTTATTCAATATTTTCAGAATATTTCATTTATGGGTGACTATTTACAGGTCAATAATATTTAAAACAATATATTACACAAACTAGCCTTCACGTGCGTACACTAGTGATGATTATGTACATCTTTTTTCATGTGGAATTTTAAACATCAACACTGCTTTGACCAGTGGGCTTCATGATATTTCTAAGTGTACAAACTTTACTACCTCGTGTTCCTTCATAGAGCTGCAAATTTGTCTTGAAGGTGTAGTCCATCTCAGTTCTCTCTTATCCATCACTTCATGTGTCAAAGGATTGAGCACATCTTTTATGAAGTGTTTACTCTGCCTCCAGTGTTGTATGTATGTCTTAGCGTGGATGATATATTGGAAATTAGATATATGCTACGTACCCTTCCATGTTTACTTGAAGGCAAAACTGGTACCTGCCCATTTCATAAGTGTGGAGCACAGCACACCTCAGGAAGGTGCATATGGAACAAAGTAGCTCTCCATAAGACAAGTGCCATTTGTGCTTATGAAAGGCTTCCAATTTGCAATCTGCATGTGATCTTTTGAAGCACACGTCCTTTTTCAGATGCAGATGACCTTTGACCTGGCTCCACAGAGAGGTTCAGAGAGTCTAATATGTATATAAAGTGTCTGGTTTTTCAGAGTTCTGTGTGTTTGACTGGAGGCTCCAGTTTTCTGGACAGGGCAGTAAGGATGAGTTTGAACTTGTCGTATCGCTCTGTCTGGTCCACCGCCGCCCCCCTGCTGCCCCATAGAAGACGCAACTGGAAATCAGTCCTCAAAATCTCCAACATGTCATCATTAGGTTGGAATCCTGGAGAGAGAGTCAAATGCCATTAATGAATGATTTTTTGGTAACACTTTACAATAAGTTTCAATTTATTGTCATTAATGCTATAGGTATCAGGAAATGAAAATGAACAGTTTTATAGCATTTATTATTTAGGGTACTGTTAATAATTACTATTGTTCATTTGTTTTTGTTTGTAATTTAGCTAATGTTAAATTACACTATTTTATACAGTATGTTAAAAACGTATTAGTAGAGCTTAATCCCAATCAATTCTGAGCATTGTTCATTGTTAAAGATACCAAAGTGTAAAGTGTAACAACTCTTTCTTTCTTTCTTTCTTTCTAGTTTATGTTGTAAAAATGTATCTGTTTTATAATGAACCAGTTGGTAATTATACTGATTCAAGTCTCACAAACCTTAAGTACAGATCACTGTAGTAGTTGCTTCATTGTGAGTCAGACATGACTAAAGTAATGATAACTTGTTCAGAAGGTGACTCAAGTTAATTAACTGCTCTGAAGGTTTTTTAGACAGTTTGAGTCTTTTGAGGGATTCTTTTAAAGAACCAGCTCATAAGAGTCTACACTGGTCATTCTGTGTGCTTGCTTTGGCACCCAGGCCTTCCTGAGGGAACCCATGATTTAAATGCAGATTTTCTTCTGGATTTTACGACTATGAGCTGAACATTTCAATCCAATAACGTATGAGCATTCTATCACATAAATGTGTTTGGCTCACCAGTTCTCTCATGTTAACGCACCATGTTACTTCTGAAATGACTGTTATAATGTCCTTGTCTTACCCTGGAGGATCCGTTGTGCATTGCAGGTGTATGTGTCTGCATTGCGTGCAACAGAACGAGCTCCTTCCAGGTGCCGGAACATGATTTCACAGCCTTGGTCATTGTTCTCCCAGACGTCCATACCCTCGAAGGTGACCACAGGCCTCTCCATCAAGGTGAGCAGCGGCATTAGCAGCGGAACACTGGCATTGCTCCGTGGGATTTCAGCTAGAAAGACAAAAACCAGAACTTAATAACTAAAGGTGTCCTATGAAGGAGATTTTAATGTTTTATTGTAAGAAACTCACCACTTCCTTCATAGAGTCCTTTGTAGAATGGTTTCAAAGATTTCTCATAAATAATAGCAGTCTGCGTGTATTTTCTTCGCAAGCTAGTCCATGTATGATCCAGTCTGGTAATCTGTTTATACAAGAAAGGTCACAGATTAAATCCTGTTTCCTACACTTGACCACACACTTAGGGGGAAAAAGTCTCAAAGTGAAAGTGGCAGCTAGAAGGAGCTGTTAGGTACCTGAGGCATGTCCAGTGCTTTCATTATAGACGAAAAGGCGTAAAGATCTCCCATGGAGTCTTTAAGCTCCAGTGCTACCAGTATGATCCGGTTTAGTGTGGCTGCTCTCTCCTCCAGACTTCCTGTACACCCCAGGATATCCACAGCAACTCCAATCGCCATAGTGTTATGCCTGTTTAAGAAGAACCAGCCATGCATGTTAAATGTGTGGCCTACATGACTTTGGATACTGCAAAAAAAAAAACCTCAGTTTTGTTAGTTTAGCACATGTAAGATGTTCATGTAAGAGTTAATATTCTCTGAAAGAGTTGTCCGCCCTTATGAGTCATCAGAAATCTGCTTAATACATCGTGTTGACAGCATCTGTTTACCTTTCCATGAGGTCCTGCCGCAGCTGTCTCCCATGAGGAAGGGTCACCAGCTCCAGCCCAGATGTCACACCCATTTGACCTTTCACCTCCTCAGAAACATTTAGTATCCTAGCAACCTGTAGCATGTAAACAGCGTTCGCATTAAAGGAATTAACATCCAGAATCGAAAAGTATTGCACCGAAGCTAAGCTAAATTTGGGCTGTGAGTGAGTCGAATGTTTTTGTCTGTAATATTGGTCCTGTGACTGACATAATCAGCCAGCTTAAAATTTAATTCCCATATACACAGAAAAACAACCTGGAGCCGCTTTCAAAAGCAGATAGACGTGGAGAAGTGGACAGTCACATGTATAAGAGGCTTTTTGGGTCATTTTTAATTGGATTCATCTACATTTAGCCCCTGCTGTGTGGCACAACTGTGGTCTTGTCCTCTGGTTGGCTAGAAGAACCAGTCTCCAACCTGAAGAATAGGCTGACTCACATAATGAGACTGTAATTACAGACCTGTTGGTCATGATTGTATTCAGTAAGTGGGTGTGGATGGCTGTCGCTAATTCTGTTTTCATCCGTCTTGATGAAAGTTTTACTTTTTTTCTGCTTACTTTTCCTTCCCATTTTTTGAAATCGAAAATTATCAGATATACAAGCTTTGATGGATAAGCTGTGTTTTAATCTTATAAAGGCAATCTTAAGATTTTCATATCAGTATTAGCTTTTGTAATGTGTGCACTGGAGTCAGTATTACAGTATTTTTTTTTTTTTAAGAAATTCATACTTTTATTCAGCTAGGATGCATTAATTGATCAAAAGTAGCAGTAAAGGTAAAAAAAAAATGATGTTTTTGTATAAAATATAATGAACTTTCTATTGATTATGTAAATGTATCACATTTTTCACAAAAAAAAAATTAATTCACACATCTAAAATAGAAAGTGGTTGTTTTAAATTGTGATATTTCACAATATTGCAGTTTTTACTGTATTTTTAATCAAATGAATGTAGCCTTGGCTAGCACTGCAAGAAGAGACTTCTTTCAAAAACTTAGAAAAATCCAAATTTGTATACACTTAATTCATAATTATTTTAATTAAGGCTTAAAATTGCATGTGAAATATTGGCATTTAAGCTAAATTACAAGTAATAGTTGCTTTAAAGAAATCCTAATTAGCTATTTGGAAGGTCCAGTTTAGTTAATCCGTTAGGTCTCATGAACTATTACATTTAACTATACTGTTAATTTCTACATTTATAGCACATTTTTAGCATTTGCAGAGATTTCTATTAATGTGTCATCAACAAGCAAATTAACAATGAGTAATGGCATAAATGAACATGAACCTAGATTAATAAATGCTGTTTCAAATTGTTGTTAGTTCATGGCACCTAATGTGTTAATGTTTATGCACTGAAAAGAAAAATATGAATTCACCAAATTTGGATTTTATGTTGACTTCAAAGGCTCATAATTAATGTTACCTGACAGTCTGTTTGCAGGATGTGTTTGGCGATGGTCTTTGGATCCTGACTGACGAGCAGCTCTTTGGCTTTCTTCAGCACTGTCATCTCCAATGGCTTGTTCTCCACTGGTAGAAGCCGGTAGCTGATGTCACCAGGTTTGAAGGTTGATTCGGTTTCAAACACAGGTCTTCTGAAACCTTTCTTGCAGTCCTGTTCTTTATCCACATCCTCCTCGCTGTCGTTGTCTAGGGCCTCAATGGCGTTATGATAGGAGCTACGGTCAAGTTTAACGCTACAGTCTTTAGCCTCCTTAGTCTTTAGCCTCTCCACATAGCCATTAGCTTGCGAGCTGGTCATCTTTTCCCAATCAGCTGGGCTGCATGGACTCAGTTCACAGTAGCTTAGTTCTGGACTCGATGGGCTGCCAGACTGCTGCTGTTTGTGGGGCTTTACTGGAGGGACTGGTGGGGAGAGAGTCTTCAGGCCTGGGGTGCAGGGTACTCTCATACAGGGAACCTTGCTGGGTTTAGGAGGCGGTTTGGGACACAGCTGGCTGTCGGATCCACGAATAGCCTCGCCAGGCTGGGTGTCAAAGGCCATTCTGCGTGGCACTGTGGGGCTCAGAGCTGGCTCACTTCCTGTGCGGAAAACTGGGGATTTGGGGCACGGCTGGTGCTCCATATGCTGAACCTGAGCCTGGGGCCTACAGCCTGAAAGCAAAGGCATACATTCATATGCTATTTATTGATTAAAGTAGAAAATATTTTGTAGATGGACATGGTGAAAAGGAAGTTAAATTCAAAGCTGCAAGGTTTACTTTTGGCATTCTTGCACGGTAAAGCAGATTCAGCGCTCTAGAGTCTGACATGGACAGCAGAGCTGCATTTTTCTCACAACCATATTTATTCCACTGACACAGGCATAAATTATCTCCATCCCCACTTTCATTCTTCTCCACAGAGCTTCTTCAACAAAACATTTTATTTTGCATTTCAATCCCACGTCTCATTTCACACATTTAACGTTCAGTAAGCCAAAGTGAATTTCAAAGGCGAGAACGTCAGCTTGACTTTGAGAATCACTTTCTCTTTGGCACAAAGTGAATGTGAGAAAGATGACTGGTTTTCCGGGCTGTCAGATGTGTGCATCACTGGAGGGTTGGAGGTGTGACACGGGGTATCAATGAGGATGAGAGCTGACAGGCACTCACCGATAGGGAGAAAGCTCTCCGACTGATGGGTCTTCAGTGGCCGTCTCCTCTCCTGAACGTGGTTTAGACATGCTGGTTGACTTCCACACTTTTCTTTGTTGCTGTGAAGGAGAAGGACAGGTCATTTAGTTTGTTCTCTGAAAGTCTTTTGGACTATGACTTGAAGTTTACACCACTTTTAACTGAGTTCATTTTAAAGGTCCTGCTGTGTGGCATGAATTTTTAAAAGTACAAATTCAGTGCAATCTCAGTTAATGTTAGGCAACCTGCACAATTATTTGAATACCATTTTTAAATTGCTAAGTTAATAAGCCATTTTGACACTTTGTTTTGAAAAGTTAGACTCCCATGTGCTGAATCTGCACAAATAAGTAAAACTTTCGCTTATTTTATGCTTACTGATGCTAAAAATCTTTTTATATTATTGTGGAGCTGTCACATCGTAGGACTGAATAATTGAACATGTAAGTAGTTCCACATAAATAATACACATTTAATCAATATTAAAAAAGTAAAACTTGATTTCTTCCTAATTTACTAGCTTGAAAAATGCCTTATTTAGTTCCTCTTGGTGTCCTAATGAGTAAACCTGTCAAGGATTTCCAAAAGACTGCAGTTACGAAATGGAGTTTGTGAGTTACACCACAAGACCCAACAAGTATTGACAACATGATGTAGGATTTACTGTATAGGCTTGATGATAATATGTAAATTCATGACTAGTCACTTTTCAAAGTAGAACCCAATTATATAATGCAAATTAATTTAAATTGTATTACTAGTATTGCTTATTTTGATGCTTCTTTTCTATTTCAAACTTCAAGATGGACAGTCAAACGACTGATGAATTTCCTTTACTTGAAATTGCTTAAAAAGATGAAATCATGAGAGCTAAATCTCTGTGATTTACTGTCTAGCCAAGTGTTGAAAATATGAAAGGAATGAATTACTGGCCTCTCTTTTTGGGGGCAGCTAAATTACATGTATTACAAATTACATGAAAAAAAGCCCAAATGCAGATTCTGAAAAAGCCACATTATACAAACCGTTAAAATCTGTAATTAGTAATTTGTCAATCCTTTAATGGGTAAAATAATTAATCTCTCAAAAATATAATTAAAAAGCCTTCCAGAATATTTCTTCTTGGCAATGCATAATAGTGTAAGGTGCCATAGGATAGTCTTTCTCTCACCTGAGGAGATTCCCACGGCTGAGGGTGTGATCCTGGGTGTGTCCGTTCATGATATTCAGACTCAACCGTTTGGAAGTCAGGCTCTTTCTCTCGGAGTATCCCGCCTCTACACGTATGGATCCAACTCCATATTTCTCCTCCAGGCATCTCAGAGGCAGAGCTCTGTTGATTGGCTGAAAGATAATCGCTCCGACAACCTCAGATACCGGCTCACGGTTGCCTACGTAGTATCGCACCAATGCGGGGACGCTGTCAAATCCCTCCTTCTCAAACAGGTACTGAACACGTGAGTAGGCCTCGTTCATGGCTACCATGCGTTTGTTGATTTTGAAGTGTTGAGGGGTGTTCTTCCACTGGCAGGTCAGAACGTAGTTTCCCGGGCTGGACAGCGAGTCTCGGATCAGAAAGTCTCCATCTCTCTGAACCAGGTTTTCAGCCACCTTAAATTCAAACATACACAGACATTTTTTGTTGTTTATGTCTTTTTCTCTTTCATACAGCTAGATGTGCCTAGATGTGCATGAAGTTGTGGTGCTCATGCAGGAGCTCAAACAAGCTCAAACACAGGAGGAAACTTTTTGAAGTAGTATGGCTTTGTACTAATGATATTGTGTCTGATCTGATTATGTACACATCCTCCGCAAACATTACCGAACAACTTTTATGACAGTGATTCATGGCATGACCCAGATATTACTTTCTTTTGTGGATCACTAGTGCATTCAACCAGTTTAGAATGATGGACTGCCTCTCCAAATTGAATGTTAGGTTCCTGGAAGCTGTTCAGAATAATAATGAGTCAGTATGTAAATCATTTTGGAGATCAGAAAAATATTTTTAGATATTGCCTTATTTGTTTTTAATATATCATTATGTCTTAAGTTTATTCATTTACATGAGATGATTAGATTAAAGTAAGTTTATATGTCATTGTTTCATATTCTCACTATATGCTCATGAAAAGATCAAACACTAATAAATCTGTTAATGTGTGTTTGGAGCTGTGGGGCGGCAGTGGCACCAGGAAAAGATTTATTAAGTGTGATTAGAATCTCAAAGTGTTTATGACTGTTTTCATGACGGTGTGCAAAATAGCAATTCCCAGGCCTGTCTTATAGTATAAAACAGCAGCTAAAAAGCTTAGCATTTTGTGTTTGTCCAAATATGCTTAGTTTCACAGGTTGCTACCTGCCTTGTCATCTATTATTATAATTATTCATCTTTTGCCATCTTTTTTTTTTCAGTGACAAACAAAACACAGACAGGAATTTACAGGAAACACTTTTGAAATCAAGCACAGGTCATTTCACACCACTGGTCATAAAGAGATGCATGTCAAATCGGTAAATGCCTGTCTTTCCTCTTTCCTTGTCTGTAGTTTGTTTGATTAACTTGAGCCGAGCAGGTCAGACTCGTCCAGCTGAAAGACACAAGCTGTAGTGCAGCACAGGGGTTTTATGATAATCACAGGGTGTGTAGTGATCCAAGGACCACTTACAAGAATCAGACTCACTGCTGATTCCTCTTAACAGTGCTGATGGGTAGCGTAATTGTAGAGAATGTATTAACGATCAATCCTCACAAATATGCATTTTTAAGGGCACCTTTTTATCCATTCTGATGGCTGCAGAAGTTTGTCTTACTCATAAACCCTATGAACTATATTCTAAGGTCGTTCATAAGGTGTGTTGAGCCATGATGAGTAAGTTTATTCTTTCTGACTGGTATATTTGTGGTGTAAGCAGTTGCCTGACTCTGAATGCTGGTAGTTCTTCTGATCATATGATGCTGCTAAATAAATGCACCTCAGGTTAAACTGCAGGCATGATTCATCACTGCACTCTCTTACAATTGTTGATGGATGAGTTGTCAGTTTCAGGGGCATATCCTGCAAAGGAGCATTGGAAAGAGGAGCCAGGGTCCATGGTTTTCATAAGAGCGGATCTGTAGCTGTCAGCACTGTGATGTTGCCATGATGAGAAACTGTTGACGACTGTTTTTGAATGAAGCTTGGTGTTAATGAACCGTCCAGAATATAGTGGTTAAGCACAGTGAATTGTGATGATACATTCTATCATTCAGTCCAGACTCCACATTTAGTGTTTCGTTTCAGTGAAATGTTTTGTTTTCTTTGATCATAGATCAAGTCTGGGTGTGAAAGTGGCTTTTCTTGTTCTGGACAGGTTTGGCACCTGTAACCAGTTCAGAAGAATCAACCATTACATAGGTTCTTAAATACATCATAGCCCTTGGGCCTTGCACATACTTGTACTTAACAATTCTATATGCAATCGTCAGTATGCACTTTCACATAGCCAAGCAAGTAAAATTGCATGTAAAATGAACATTTCAGAACAGTAGACACTGTATTTATAGGTTATTATTTTGCACAACATGCCTGTATGTAAATCTAATGTATGCATGTTTCATAATTTTTGACCATTGTTTTTGAAGTATTAGGACACTGTAGCTTATGCATCATCATAATACAATAGTATTCTTTGAAGTAACTTGTAGTACCTTGTAAAAAACATGGTAGATGCATGTGGTATCAGAAAACTGTGATACTGATCTCCTACATCATTTTATCATGATACTTCCATGGTACATTTAACAAGTTAGCCATAAGAACATCTAATGCAAGTCATATCCTCAGTGTTTTTTCTTCCCTTAATCAAGTATTGCTGGCCGGAGCTCTAGCTGAAGCAAACATGGCCACATGTCTTTAATTCATTATCTTTTTCTACAAAGAATGTGAATGTTTGAGTGCCAGATACAGGCATGACTTGATTGTCACTCAAGGAGAGAACAGATATGCTTTGACAGCAGAAAGATTTCTACTGTCTGCCAGATTCAACTTCTGAACAGTATTGCAGACACGTGGTAACTGTACACATATATATTAAATCACGGAAGCTACTCACCACAGAAATCCTCTATAATCCAAACATTATCCCATAATGATCACCCACCCCTCTCTCTCTTCTTATGCCCAGGAAAGTTGTACCTGTCTAGGGATGGCTCCATGATACCAGGCATGGCTCCTTGGTTCCTCACTGCTCAGTTTCAGTTCTTCTTCTAGTTCTCTCCGAAGCTTCTCCGGTGGTCCATCCATGATGTACTTGTCCCTCGAAAACTGCACATAGATGGGCACAGAAGAGTACGTTAGAGCCATGGTGGCCCTAGATAGTATGTTAGTCTCTATGATAGAAGTATATGTGTATCAGTCTTTTATTAGTCTCCTCTCTTTTTCTTTTCCCCTCCCTTCTTTTTACACTGTGACTCAGTTTCTGACTGGCTGATGGATCCTGAGCTTCCTGTGCTGATCTGTTTACTGATGAATAAGTCCCTCCCTCTTCCTGTCTGTCTCCGCCTCCTTAAGCCACGGGGCATGCCATACCTTTACCTTCAAACACGCCCCACTGCTCTGAATCATCATGGACTTTTCTGGTTTGTTGGAAATATTTCACAACTGAAGAATTTTCAGTAAGCTGTTTAAAAGAAATATACTCGTTAGACGTTTTCTATTAATCATGAGCTTTGATTACTTGGTACTAATACCTTAAATCAAATTCGTAACATATTTGATAAAGCACAGTTTGTAATCTTTCCCAACTAGGTTGTGTTCCATTCATAGGCTTGCTTTCAGTGTCTCAAAAACATAACTCAGTCATGTGAGCTGATTGTTGGTGTAATAGAATTTAAAAACAAATGGCACAAATAGCACTTTATACTCTCATGCATTTCAACATTGATCCCTATCCAACAACTGAAATTTAGACAGATTATGCAATTTTAATACTCACAATATCCTCAGTGTCTTAACAGCACATGCCATTGCTATTTATCAACAAAGTAGGAGTTGTAATAATGCTCTTCTGTGGCCAAATGAATCTGGTTATGTTTGGAATGGTATACAATACTACTCTACTGCACATGTAAATTATATGTACATGTATTATAAATGATAAAAGCTTTATCCTGTAAGAAATTATTAATTGTTAGTTTATGAAAGCTAATGCATTGATGTTTAAAAATTATTTTACGTAGTAGTAGTACAGGGTTTGGGGCAGTGCAAAAAAGTTTCATGGTTTCCCCAAAAATATTAAGCAACACAACTGTTTTCAACATTGATGATAATAAAAATGTTTCTTGAGCATCAACTCAGCATAAGTTATTTTAAATTGTAATAATACAGTAGGTTACAATACTTTTTTATAACTGTTTACTTTTTTATTCAAATAAATGCATCCTTGGTGTGCATAAGAAGGCTTCTTTCAAAAATGTTAAAATTTTACAGATGACAAACTTTTAAACTTTTCAGCCTGTTTTTCTCAATCATAAACCATTATTTGCCTGAAGAATTTATTGTGATTTTTATTAATATTTGAGGGCTTAAGCACTTTGTGGTGTGCCTAACAACACTCTTTCTACTATCATGGTTTATTGCTTTATCGACCATGGAAGGTTGAACTGCATGCTGTGCTTGTGTTACAACCAGGGCAAAAAAAGAGGCTGTTACATATTTTAGATAGGAGATTTCAAGCATAATCTTGTGTTTCCTTCTTTTTGGGTAAGTGCTTGGAATGCCAGCTATGTGTGGTACCCAACCTCAGAGACCTAAAGTGGTACCTTTGTGCTCTAGCTCTGGTAGTTGTACACAGTGGGTACTCAAGCAGCACTGCAGCATAACCCCAAGCTAAATCTGTGCGTGAGGGGAAAATTCCCAGCAGGACTCCTCGTTTCAATTTTGTAGTTGTGGTCTATTGAGTAATATGTCAAATAAAACTGACGTAAGGGCAAAGGTAATTGGAATTGATGAGTGACTGACTCTGTGTGTGTGTCTATGTGTGTGCTCAGTAGTGGAAACTTCAATTGATACAACACTGTTTGACTTAATTAAGTCGGCTGCATCATTTAAACACACTGGCCTCAGAGCCAGTGATGCTGTTGTGTAAAGTCCCATTTTAGTGTGTCGCTATAGCTTTGCAGATTGAAATAGCTTTTATGGCTTGATGATCTAGCACCTTGGGTTTTCTTAAACCTGCCAAGACATCTGAGTATGGCTGAGAGCCATGGTGATGTACAATGACATCAATAATCATAACAAGTGATCTCATAAAGACAATGTGCTGTCTAATAGAAACTAGAACCTGGTGCCTATGGACTACTGAGGACTGGGCAGTGTTTATAACATTATTTTAAATCTAAGATATTTATCAAGGCACACATTATTGTGTACAATAAAAATTTGTGTAGTGTGTGCAAATGTAATTTTAATGATATAAAAACTCACTATACATTTCATGTTTTTCTAGGACTGACAGTAGCACATGAGCTACATCAGTTTTCTGTGATGTTGAGAAGATGCTTAGCTGTCAGTTTCTCTCTCTCTCTCGATCGATGTCCACTGACCCACAGTCCAAGCAGTGTCTGTCAAGCATGTCAGGCAGTTATTAGGATCTTACTGACCACAATCTGTCACTGTGGTCCACCACAAACCACTGCACACAGGCCTGGCAATGCTGGACATCTTTAAATCTGACAAAGACACTTTTTGTCCCTATATAGCAAAGCATTAACAGCATTTTCAAAGCACAGGGATGTAACCATGTGCAATCAATTGGGGCGTCCTCCAATTACTATATATACCATCATGTTATAGCAACAATCATTCTAAATTATTTGATTGATATCAAGGTTTAAAATATTCAAAATGGCCATATTCAAATTATTCAGTTATGTGAACTATGTAAACAGATTCACTAGTACTTATTTCTGAATAATTTTAAGGGTGTTGTTAGACATAATGTGAAGCAGGTACTCTGTAAATAAATTCCTAAATTATTTTAAATTGTTAATTTATAAACATTTATTTATATTTTTATTTTATGATGGTTTTAAACACTTTGCTTTACTACTTTATAGAACATTTGACCCTAAGTGGATAGCCAGCAGTTGATTGCTGGGAGAGATATAAATTCTGCCATAAGATCTCTTAATTCTAGCCTCTGAGTAACTGATTTGTGTTGGGGAAGCATCTCACACACACATATGGCAGAGTCTTATCGCTTCCTTTTTTGAGCAGCTAGTGGATAATCCTAGCCGATTTATCCTCATGTCAACTGTGACTCTGTCTCTGATCATTCAATAGCTTTAAAACCGCAAAATGTTTTCAGAGGACTCAGTCTGAAGGGCACTTTTTAGATGGTCAGGTATTATGATTACTTGAAAGGCTATAACAAACCCTCTGAATTAAGGAGTGGTGCATTTCTTTGAAAGCAAACTATAAAAGCAATGATGGGCTTAATAAAGTGAATTTATTCAAGTCATGCCACACAACGGACAGTTTTTCCCTTTATATGGAGAAGCTCCTAAGATCCTTACTATGTATAGAGACTGACAAACCCAGGCCACAGCGAGGACTGAAATACACTCTGATGCCTCTGGTATTGTAGTGAGGGACGGGCGTTACACCCTCTCCATTTAGACAACAGTGAGCCAAGCCAACACCCCGCAAGCCACAAATTACAGTGACCAGACGACACATACTTTTACCCTGGCTGGGAAAATCATCCCAAAGCACTTGTTTGTGCTTAGTGTCTTCAACTGTATTACACAATACAGTGACTAAAACAACCAACCAAAACAGAACTTTCAGTAAAAACATATGAGCATGAGACTGTATTCTGGTTGTGCTGAATGCTAATATTTTTTGGACCTGATGTTCACGTTTTAGGTTTTATGACTGCTTTGCATGCCAGCTGAGGTGGTGTTTATCTGGCATGGCCGTTGCATTCATTCTGCGCTACGACATCGTGGATCCATTTAGAGGTGCACTGAGGCCGTAAATGTTTAAAAATAGCCAAAGCTCAATTGCTCGAGCAGCTCGATAGCAGCATGACGAATAATCTCTCCATCGAGCAGCGGTGTAGACATATTTGTACATCAAATCAATCACCTCTACCTTTTAGTTGTGCCATTTATATATAGCCGTTTTTATCGTCACACATCTGAGGGGCTGATTGCTAAGATTCTTTTTAAATAGCGGCATGCATTTTGAATGTGAAGCATTTGGATGTATTGAATTAAGGTTCAAAGGTCTCATTGGG
>JAFVLL020001145.1:0-19329 GCA_021397915.2 Tor tambroides | reverse complement strand
ACTTACAGTAAAGAGCAGCTCAGATAATTTGATGAGAAATGTTAGAGTTCATATTGAGATCTATTTTGATTGCTTTTCTGGGCCTTTTTTCAGGAGACCTCATTGCTGTCTAGGAAAAACATCTGATATATTAAGCAGATGCGTTTTTAATGCATCTGCTTAAATCAGAAAAATCAGAAAAACTGATTTCTTTCAAAGTCTTCACTATCCTGGTTGAATTGTGTCAGGCGGATAAAGAGGTTCAGGGAAAGGGTTTGTTTAGGACAAAAGAATCCAATAATTCATTCATAAGTTAAACAGCGGCCAGATGTTTCTGTTGTGTGCCGTTACGACACCAGCAGCAGCTGAGCTACACACATCCAGCATTCCTGTTCTCAGTGGCTCCGATCCAGTCCAGAGGACACAGAGTAGCATATTGACATTTAGCAGGTTTCCATGGTGATCTGGAAGCAGCACACACACACACACACACACACACACACACACACACACAAAGGCTCGTGCTGTTTCGGTGCAGCGCTGAGGGGGTGTGGGGTGTGTCCCAAACGCCATTCAGATGAGTGGCTTTATAAGAGAGAATGTGCAAGAGACCAAAACAACACTATTGAGCTCCCTGTAACATCTCTGTTGCTCTGCCTTGACAGTAATGCGATTAAACGGAGAGACTACTGCTTTATTAAGCCTCGTTCACACCAGAGATGATAATTATAACCTTCAGGTGCTGCTCGCATGGCGGGCAAAAATATGAATGTACAATATTTTAGTTTGATAATGTGTGTGTGTGTATATATATATATATATATATATATAAAATATATATTATATTTTTAGGGGATTTTATAGTACTGAATTGTATTTATGCAGAAGTTATAATTCAATTATTACGTTTTAGCCACTTTTTGAGCATAGAAAATGACATTTCTGACTTAAATCTTGAATGCACAGATTTAAGTTTGGTCTGTTTTTAAAGACGCTTGGCTACTATTTACAAGTTTTATATGAAATATATATTCTCCAAATCATGTTTTACTCTGAAACTGCGTGAAAGTCAAACCCATGAATCTAAACAAGTTGTTTTCCAAATTTGAGGTTGATATCACAAAAAATGAGCTTTCAGTAAGATTTTGTTTGGGCGCAGTACCAAATGCTTCCGGTAGATGAAATTCGCTTCCTATTCATTTCCAATGCGCTCATTTTTGACACTAGTACTACAAGTGTGACTGTTTTTTTTGTTTTGTTTTTCAGGACCATTTAACCTTTTTGAAACATCCTTAATTTTGTTTTTCCACATATGGAAAATTTTCCACAAGTGCCAAAACTTTTACCAGGTTTCATGCCATTCCGATAAAGTAAAAAAATTCCTTAAAAAAACTCAAAATGTAACATTTTTTCAGTAAAAAACTATAAAAATGTTAAAATCATTCAGATTTGATGAGAACAGGGAAGTTACCTCTACAACTATAAACAATAACGATACAGAGGAACGATACCGTTGGAATCTTTTCAGAATGTTTTTTTTTTTTTGCCAGCTGACTGAGTATTAAAAACACTGAGAGCCAATCAGAATCCATCCTGCTTAAATGAGCTTTGATGGTGTGGATATTTTTTGGTGTGAACATGCCTTTAGTCTTCTGCTTCCCAGATGTTTCTTCTTAGAAAAATATTCCACGTGTCTCAGAAGTCTCAAGCATATGTCAGACTTGCCAAGGTGACAAATTCTGCTATTAAAAGTCAGAGATCTCAATATGAACCAGTGTTATTTTAAGGTCATTTATATACTATTTTAGTGTTTAATATTTTGAATTAGATCATATTTTTACATTTTCTGTTTTCATTTTAGTTTTATTAATGTTTTAGCCATTTTTTCTATATAGTTATAAAGATTTAGTTTTGTCTTTTTATCATTTATTTTATTATTATTTTTAATATTTCTATTTAGCTTTAATTGATCTTTTTTTCAGTTTTACTTTAAGTAATTTATACTTTAGTACTGTCAGTGAAACCTTTCTAATCGAACATTTCTGTTCTATTCTATTCAGCTTTAATTTAGTTTTATTAGTTTTAGTACTATAGTATTGCCAGCAAAATATTTCAAATTTTCAGTGAAGTTTTATAAGTTAGTTTATCTAACATTGCTATTCTATTCTATTCTATTTTATTCTATTCTATTATGTTCTGTTCTATTCTATTCTATTCAGCTTTAATTTAGTTTTATTAATTTTAGTACTTTAGTATTGCCAGCAAAATATTTCTAATTTTCAGTGAAGTTTTATAAGTTAGTTTATCTAACATTGCTATTCTATTCTATTCTATTTTATTCTATTCTATTATGTTCTGTTCTATTCTATTCTATTCTATTCAGCTTTAATTTAGTTTTATTAATTTTAGTACTTTAGTATTGCCAGCAAAATATTTCTAATTTTCAGTGAAGTTTTATAAGTTAGTTTATCTAACATTGCTATTCTATTCTATTTTATTCTATTCTATTATGTTCTGTTCTATTCTATTCTATTCAGCTTTAATTTAGTTTTATTAATTTTAGTACTTTAGTATTGCCAGCAAAATATTTCTAATTTTCAGTGAAGTTTTATAAGTTAGTTTATCTAACATTGCTATTCTATTCTATTCTATTTTATTCTATTCTATTATGTTCTGTTCTATTCTATTCTATTCTATTCTATTCAGCTTTAATTTAGTTTTATTAATTTTAGTACTTTAGTATTGCCAGCAAAATATTTCTAATTTTCAGTGAAGTTTTATAAGTTAGTTTATCTAACATTGCTATTCTTTTCTATTTTATTCTATTCTATTATGTTCTATTCTATTCTATTCTATTCTATTCTATTCAGCTTTAATTTAGTTTTATTAATTTTAGTACTTTAGTATTGCCAGCAAAATATTTCTAATTTTCAGTGAAGTTTTATAAGTTAGTTTATCTAACATTGCTATTCTATTCTATTCTATTCTATTATGTTCTGTTCTATTCTATTCTATTCTATTCTATTCAGCTTTAATTTAGTTTTATTAATTTTAGTATTGCCAGCAAAATATTTCTAATTTTCAGTGAAGTTTTATAAGTTCGAGTTTATCTAACATTGCTATTCTATTCTATTCTATTCTATTCTATTCTATTCTGTTCTGTTCTGTTCAGCTTTAATTTAGTTTTATTAATTTTAGTACTTTAGTATTGCCAGCAAAATATTTCTAATTTTCATTCAAGTTTTATAAGTTCGAGTTTATCTAACATTTCCATTTCTATTCTATTATATTCTATTCTGCAACTCAAGCATTTATCATCAAATAATCTGATCTACTCCACATTTGTTTCTTACTGTATTCATTCTTACGGTATGTCTGCTATTGACTAAAGAATTTTACAAGAAACTATTATCTAGAAATGTCATTGAAGGGCAACTTCTGAGCAGAATGATTTCCTGTAGGATCAGAGATGAGCAAAATGCAGTCTTGTGAGGACTTCTGGTTGTTGTTTGTGTTGTTTATAGTCTGGTTTCTGTCGTGTAACAGTGTGTGTTTGGAGTCGGCGGTACTTTAAGACGTTCCTCAGCACCTTCCTTCTGACCGTCACGCTGGGAATCGGCATGCTGGCCGCCGTCCGACAGCTGCTGAGAGCTAGAAACTGCTCGTGGCAGTCCAACCCTGAGCAACAGTTTGACCACAGCCGTAAGGTAATGTGCGTTCATGTGTGTGTTCAGTATGAGAAAACTACAGCTGGTGTCATATGATGCTATTTTAAAGATCATTATTTTGTGTATTTGGTGTAATAGAATGTGCTGACATGCTTTAATGTTCAAAAAACACATTATTTTTCAATACTGTACATTATTGTAGTTCCTCTATGCCCCGCCTCTCTCAAACGCATCGTTTTCTACAAAGTCCCTCCTTACGACAAGTGCAGTCTGCTCTGATTGGCCAACTGACCCAGTACATTGTGATTGGCCGAACACCACAAGCACGCGTCGGGAATATAACGCCCCTTTCCATAATCGCGAGCTTCAGCTTTCAAGTTAACGTTAGTTTTATCAGTTCAAGCCCGAGAGGGGAACAGAGTCGCGTGACAGACAGTGTGATGCTCGTATGTATTTGCACACAAGCCGCGGTTAAGGTTCCCCTCACACACACACACGACGCGTTACGTGCAAAACTCCGCATCTGAACAGTCAATAGCAAATACTTGAACTAATAACAAAACATACTTACAGTCGCTGATTCAGAAGTGCCAGATTGTCATAGCAAAGTCGGAATTGACCCTTTTTTTTTTTTTTTTTTTTTAGGAATAGCCTTAGTGCATAGCCAGCCTTGTACTCTACTAGGTTCATGAAACTGTCGTCCATAAAATGCATTGCACAAATTCGAACATTTGGGTTGTGCTGTTGTGTTGTAAACAAATCTTAACCAATGATTCCTAAATGCATCTACTTTGGGAAGGCCAAATAAAGTCCTTTTGCTCTAACATAGAAACACACAGCGTCCCCCTGACACAGCTGCATCAACACTACTGCGGTTACTGAAAGCACACCTTCTTTCTTTGCGTGAACATTTTGGCGGCATTACGTAAATATTTCCACATCGTGACGTAGACATGTGGGGGCGTGTTTGAATGAGCCGTTTTAGGAGGGCGTGGACGAGTCTTAACTTTGATAAAGAATATCTCTTTGGGTTTGAGACTTTAGTCTTTGCAACTTCAGGGATCTTATCTATGCACAATCAGCTTGTAACACTCCAAAGAGAAAGGAAAACTTGAAATCGCATCATATGACCCCTTTAAAGAAATGTTCCCCCGCCCATTTGTTCAATAATAATATTGATATTCATTTATTATTTACTCACCCTCATGTCATTCCAAATCAATGTTATTTTAGTGTATGTTTAAAATATAATTTTTTCCAGTTATATTCAAAATAATTTTTTGTATTTTTTATTTTATTCCTTTTATTTCTAATTTTCAATTAAGTTTTATAAGTTTAATTTTTTATTCTTTTTTTATTTCTGTTCTATTCTATTGAGCTTTATATATTTTTTTAATTTCATTTCATTCTGCCCACATTTCATTTAGTACTGCCCACAAAACATCTCTAATTTCCAATTACATTTTATAAGTTTAGATTTTTTATGTAATAACTTTTTTCTGTTATATTTATTTCACTTTAATTTATATATTTAAATTTTACTTCTATTAATTTTAGTTCTTTAGTACTGCCAACTAAACATTTATTAAAATATTTGTATTTTATTTCACAAAATTAATTTGATTAGTTTTAGTGTCAGTTCTAGTTTTAATCTCTGTGGAGCACAAAAGCCTGCTCACCAAGGCAACATTTATTTGATTTAAAAAAAACAGTAAAATCAGTAAAATTGTGAAATATTATGACAATTTAAAATAACTGTTTTCCATGTGAATATTTTAAAATGTAATTTATTTTTGTGATCAAAGCTGAATTTTCAGCATCATTACTCCAGTCTTGAGTCACATGATCCGTCAGAAATCATTCTAATATGCTCTGCTAATTATTATTTGTAACAAAAACAGTTGTGCTGCTTCATATTTTTGTGGAAACTGTGATAGTTTATTTTTCAGGACTCTCTGATGTATAGTTCAAGAGAATAGCATTTATTTGTAATAGAAATCTTTTGTGACACTTTTGCTCAATTTAATGCTTCCTTGCTTAATAAAAGATGTATTTCTCTTTCTTTCTGAATGCAGAACTCATACATCCCCACGACCAACGAGAAGACGATCACGTACAGGAGGGACCATCTGCCGAATCATCCGGTGGAGATGCACTCACAAGTGCCCAAGAAGCCCCTGAGCGACGCCTGGCAGTGATGATGAGGGTCAAAGGTCACTCTAGAACCGAAGCACTACCTGAATGAAAACACAATCTTTCTCTTTAAGCACTTACTTCATGAGAGGTGTTTTCATTCCGTTTCTCATGTATGATGTTGAATGGCATTAAATCTCTTGTCCTGAAGCCACACAGAAAAACAGACGGTACGGTAAACCCTTACTGATGTGCTTTAGACACGTTCACCTCAATAGGCCAGTCTTCTGCTGAGTTACTGTTTGTGTGTCTGTGAGCAGATATGAAGGTGTGTTTGTGATATTTTTACTTGTTTTATTTTAATCATCAACACGCTACAGACTCTGGCTGCGTTCAGAATAGCGTACATGCATACTGCGCATACTATTTCTGCAGGATGCATGCAGAAAATACACAGACCAATGCAATGGGCTTGACACTTCCAGTATAATGATGCTTTGTTTGGACTTAATAATTATATTATCAATTAATTATATAATCAATTAAAGTCAATTATTTTTAGATTTATATAGTTTTCATTTTAGTTTACATTTTAGTAATTTTATGTGCTTTTATGTTTATATATGAATAAATTATAGCTAAATAGAAAATATTTTGTTTAATATGCATGATATTTTATATTTCTTTTTTAACTTGATTTTTTATTTTTATTTTATTTTTCATTTTAGTAGGCTACTTTAAATTCTGGAATGATAATTTGAGCAACATTATTATTATTATTATTATTATTATTATTATAGCAATGTTCAGAGTATCCACCTTATTTTACGGAAGTAAGCTATTTTCTGTGAATGTTCGAGAATATCCAATTCCAGTGTTTATGATTATAATAATAGATTAAAATAATATAAGCAATAATATCAAGCAGCATAATGGACTTTGTACAGCTAAAATACCCGGAAGCAGATGATACCGGAAGTCTCACACATTCAAATTACAAATGGCTATAAAAAATAAAGTGGATAGTACAGCTGATCCTGTACAGTATGCTAAAGCAGTATGCCAGTACTCAATTCTGAACATAGTGATTAGGAAGCCCTGTCATGATGACTGGGATTAGTCTGCCACCTAGTGTTCAACACACGCTTAACCATTTCTAACAACTGTAGCAGGGGGATTTTCTTATTTTTATTTTTTTTTAGTGAACACGACATTCGGGTTTATTGAATGTGTTAATATTTAAGCAGAGATTTCAGAACTGTAGCCTAAGTTATTTCCCAGCTCAAATGATTCCCTGATACAACTGGAGTTTTAAGGAAGTTTCTTCCTATACTAGTTTACTGTATATGTTCAGATTTGCGCTTTGAGTTGTGTGTTAATTATTTACCTGCTGGTCGGTATTTATATCTGTTGTCGTGTACTACTGAGGGTCCGTTTGTCCCGGACAGCGGCCCAATAACGCAGCGCGTAATGGTACGAACCCTTGAGGTCACCATAGCATTCCTGTGGCTCTAATAAATCCAGTTTTAACACACTGTTTACATTGCAAGGACATTAAACTATATTTATTTTTAGCATTTTTTTCTCTTTTTTGTTAACTTTTTATTTTTTATTTTTTTTGTATAGTGTGAACAGATGTGGTACAGAGCAATATTGTTAGCATGTGTAACCGCACATTTCTGACTGATATGTGAATGTACTTGTGTAAAGCAAACATCACACCAGCCATTTTGGTTATGCTTTGTAGCCGGTTTAATGAAATAAATAAATAAATAAATACAAATCATAACACTGTTCTTCAGTTACTTGGTGTCATCATTCAAGTTCATTATTGTGAGTTTAATTTAAGAAAAAAAAAAAAATGTATAACATTATTTTAAATGTTGGCTATTCAGTTGATTTATTTTGGCATGTTGTAGTAAAAATACTGAGATTTTTTTGTTTTTAAAATCAGCACGAAAGGTGAAAAATTAGCAAAACTGAGCATGGATTTGACTGTGAAAAATTTTGTACAATAAATATTTGCATAGCCTACTAATATTTAAACTTAATTTTTAGCATACAAGTAGGCCTACAAATATTATTCCCAAATTAAAATCAACATTAAAACTACTCGAGTTTTGCTACTCTTTTAGCTTCATATCACCTTTTGAAGTAAGAGCGGGCGCGCCATTTTTTAACTTAAATGTGCGCGGCTTCCGGTGTCAATCCTTTCCGGTTATTTTACCAGTATAAAACAGTGCCTTATGGGGCGTGGTGTTTCTTGTCATTTTACTTTAATTTACGATCGTAATCATGAACCTATTGGTTTGTAGCACAATTTTACTGTTATTAGATATTGCGGCAAATGAATCGGAAGTCTAGTACAATTCACAGAATATGCTTCCGCGTTGCAAAATACGGTGAACACGATAAATACTGTCTACTAATATTACTCCTAACAGTTTTCATTTGTATTCTGGTAAAGCAGATCCAATAGGCTAAATGAACTAGAGCTGCAGTTCCGCCAGGGACCACTAAGAGGCGCCAAATACTCAGAGCGCTGCTGTAATAAGTGTCACTGCGTCACAGATTTGAAACTAAAACTTTGATCTAAGGAATTGATTTTAAGTTAGAAATGACTAGTTATGACTGTATGTTCTGAGATAAAGTCACTTCCAAATATACAGTTCGTGCCAGCCTCTTTTAGATCATGATCATTAGAAATAAAACTTTGGATCATGATTATAGCTAAATAAATTAAAATATTTTTTTTTCCATTATTGTATTATGTATAATGATATGTATTTATTTTTTAAAAATCTAGATTTATTTAACTTTATTATCTAACAGCTCAGTCACAAACATGTCAAAACCAGTTGAGATTTTTTAAGTAGGCCTACTCTGAGTTAATTTCTAGCTATTTATTATTAAATACTTTAAAATATTCAATATCACTGCTTTGTTTCTTCACTGCGTGTGATGTCGCCTTTAATTATCTCATACAGACTTTAATAACGTTGCGTATTTATTAATATGTGCGCGTTGAACACACATAACGACTATTCATGTGGTAAACCATCATTATTGTCATCAACCCACAGACCACATACTTCCCCCAAAAACAGTCCAAATAGCCAAGTCATATTTGACTTTATTACCTTAAAGTAAACGGTCAGTAAATACAAACACACATGCTCAATTAAATAATAATAAAACAAAAGATAAACCAACGATCCTGAAATTATAAATATAGATTCAAAGTGCGACTCTGATAGACTTCAAAGCACAAATCAAACTCGATGATAAATAGAGTTTCAAGACAATCCTATGTACAATTTCACTTTGCATTGAGAAGAGTTCAGATTCACGGTCATAGATATCAACTGCACGACTAGTGTACAAAAACGCACTTTTCATCTCCAGATTAGGCGGATTATTATTATAGACTCGCTGGGTTAGAGACTTGCCGTTTCAAAATCAAGGAGCACAAAATAAAACAGTTCAGTTGGCAAATACAGAATAAGACATTTGTGCAGCTGTTGAGGAATAAAATCCTTGATTTTCTTATTTAGTTAATAAAGTGCCTCGATAGACATGAGTGAATGGAGAATCTGTAGATGCAGCGCAAGTATTAAAGTTCAGCAGTTTGTTTCATCTTTATCTGCATGGCGAGTTTATTTTCATCACTGCATCCAAAAAAGGACTATTTTAAATATCCAAGAACACCTGAGAGAGACCTTCTGCTGATTTACAGTCAAATACGATCAAAATTGGCGTCTGATAAACGTGATTTCACTGCGCACCGAAATGAGTGCGTTCACATGCGAACACTCTTAAAAACAAAGGTTCTTTAATAAACATCCATGGTTCTTTGAAGACCAAAAAACACTTTCTGTATAGAGTTCTTGAGTTGCTACGCTCTTGAAAATAAAAGTTTTTTATTGGCATCAATGGTTCCATAAAAAACGTTTAATATTCGTTACGCAAAATGTTGTTTATAATGGGAAAAAAAGTTCTTTAGATATTTCAAACGTTCTTTACACTTCTAGAAAAAAAAAATGCTTTTAAGAACTTTTCACTGAAAGGTTCTTTGAGGAACCAAAAATAGTGGTTCTATCGCATCGAAACACCATGTTTAATTTGAAGAGTGTTTATGCACTCTGAAAAATGCTGGGTTGTTTCAACCCAACTTTGGGTCAAATATAGACTAACCCAGCTTGGGTTGAATTTTTACATTAAATTTTTAAACCAAAAGCTGGGTTAGTCCATATTTGACCCAAAGTTGGTTTGAAACAACCCAACATTTTTTAGAGAGGAGATTAAAACGGCTTATGTTTTATAGGTTTGCATCTCGGCAAACAAGAAAACTCATCTACTCGTGTTTATACTTGCACTCTTACAAACTATTTTGACTCAAACTTTCAGACCTGATGATGATGATGATGATGATGTTTAAGTTTATAAGTTTAAGTCATTGGAAACATTGTGCAGTTTGTTTAACGCCTATCTTTAACTTGTTTTGGGTGTTTTGGGTTCTTTAAAGTACCAGACTTGTTTTCGAAGGAATTTGAGAATAAAAAGTTATGTTTTGGCTCTAATAAGAACCTTTATCTTTAAGAACACTTGTTATCTATCTCTCTTCTCAGAGGCCGTTCTGGACGGGTTCTGTGTTGTGGATCATTTCGGGTGACTGGCAGGCTGGGCTGCCCGGTACACTCTGTTCGCTGTCGGTATCGCTGCCCTTCTTTACCCCGTTGGAGCCGGGCTCGCAGGCGCTGTGCGTTTTCACGTGTTTACTGAGATGGTCGCTGCGCATGAAGCGCTTGTTGCACACCGGACAGGCGAATCTCTTTTCCCCGGTGTGTGTGCGTAAATGCCGCTGGAGCTCGTCGGACCTGGTGAAGCGCTTCCCGCAGAAGAGCCAGTTACAAACGAACGGCCTTTCGCCGGTGTGCCAACGCAAATGCGCTTTGAGGTGCGATGTCTTTCCGTATACCTTTCCGCAGCCCGGGATGTGGCAGCTGTGGAGGCCCTTTCTGCGCAAACTGGCCCCCGAGGGTCCCAGGCGCTCCGCCTCTTGACAGTTTGGACAGTCGCAGGTCGCTCTGCCGGAGTACCGCCGGGTGGATGAGCGCGGAGACCCGGCTAACACTGCGCCGTTAGTACCTGGGCTGGTTTCTGGGTAAGTGGCGGATAAAACCGGTTTGAATCCGTCCATCAGGTGCTGGCCACCTGTGAGGAGATGCGGAGACGGACTGGCGCTGAACGCGGAGTGAGGGAGAGAGGAATACTCTGAGCTGTATCCACCCAAGGGTGAATGCAAAGAGCTCTGGAGCGCGGCGCCGTTCGCGCTTTGAACGTCAATCCAACCGGTGCCAACATCCCACCAAGAGGAGCCGCCACCGGCGCTCACGTCTCCGGGGGAGATGCCAGCGTGCGCGGATTTGAACCACGTCTCATACGGATGCGCGACGCTCATCCTCGGGTAAATCCCCTGCAGAGTGTCCACTTTGGAGATGAACACCGACTGCGCGCTCGCGTCCTGAGAACTGTTGGCCACTGAAGTTTGAAACACGGGATATTCGTTTCCAAACGGGCTGGTGGAGGCGTTGGTGCCCGTTAAGGAGAACGAGCTGTTGGCGCTGAACGAGTCGTTCCGCTGCGCGCCGAACGGAGAGAGAGAACAGCTGCTGGGCGCTGCGCGCTTCCACGGGTGAAAACCTCCTTTTCCAAACGAGCCGCTGTCCGAGGAGGGACTCGAGCTCCCGATTTTATTACAGGTCGCTGCTAACATGGCCAATGGAGTGGATCCAACCCTCGGTTCCTCCTGTGACCATAAAAACATTCACATTTACACTCGAGGCGCTTTTATTCAAAGCGACTTTCAAAAGAAGAGCAAAAAGGCAACAATATTGGTCATAAACGATGCCAAACATATTGTTTATAAAGCTGATAAGAGATCAAGGACTTTTCCCTTTGCCACATATCAAAATATGGTCAATTTAGACGTGAAATATAGAGTTGCCATACTTTAAACGCAGCCCGTTTTGCAAATTTTCCTGAAATAAACTTTTCAGAGATAGTTGATTTGTCCGTGGGAATAACGCAATCGAAATATAATCTTAAGGGACTAATACATTTTTGCATTAAACTGATTTGCAATTTAAGTATAGTTCTACAAAGCAAAAGAATTGTTTAAACTCAATCCATTGTACTAATTATCTTGCAGTAAACTCTTCAGAATCTGTATCGCCATTAGCAGTATTTTTTTTAATAAAAATAAAGCTTCCACATATAACCACAATGAGTGTTACAGTTTTATACTATAGGAGAAGCTTGTAATTCAATTATATTTCATTAAACCTTCTATGTTTTTGGTGTTTTTAAAGAACCCAGGAACCAAAACACCGATCTGAAGGACCTAATGAAACATCAGTAACTTTTTACTCTCCAGACTTATTTAATAATTACAGGATTCTTTGGTGAATATTATTTTCAAAGAACACTTATTTTTAGGATTATAGCCTACTATTTGCTCCTGCAATCCGAATGCAACTCGACTGCCTTTCAGCATTACGCAGAATTACGCACAAACATGTTTGTAGCCTAATGAGAATAGCTTGTTCATAGATTGTTCTAATTTCAGCTGAAAATCTACTCGAGATCTCCCCTGGACGGACGCAGGAGCTGTATCTGTACTTACCCCAAGAAGTGAAGTTGCCATCACCTGTGAAAGGTCTTTGCATTTATAAGTCCCTCGGCTGTTTTGAAGCTGCACAAATGCTCTCGGCTTGGGCTTTGAAGATCCGGCAGATCCCGCGCGACCAATCAGATCTGCGTTCGCTGATGATGTCATCGGTGGAGCGCGGGTAATTGTTTACAAGTGGGAGGAGCTGGAGGGCCAGTGAACCTTTCCAGAACCTTTTTTTTTTTTAATTGTTGGGGAAACCCATGTAAGGATAGCCTAACTAATATTTTATGCTAATGAGATGCGTGTGGGTGTTTCTTGATTTTTTGATATATTTTTTTCGCTGCGCAAAATTCACCACTATCTTTAAACATCTGAACATGACATCTTTGAATAAAATATTTAACAGTGCATGATTTAGTTTTTTTTATTCTTCAAGATCTGTGTTTTTATACTCGTTGTGAATTCTGGGTCGGAGGGCGTGGCAGGAAACTCGAGGGGGAGGAGGTGGGTGTTGCACGTGGTGGAGCAGCAGCTTCACAAACAAGAGGAGATGAACTTCATCCACGAGCTCTTTCCTCTTTCATCTCATTCACAGACAGCAGAGATTCATGTGTGCTTAATCCACAAGCAGTCCTGCACTCCAGTTTCTGATCTGATTTACTCCCGTTTATGTGGATCATTAGATCACTTTAAATCATATACAGTTCTGTAATTATTGTGCAAACTTCCAGTTAAACATAACTGCAAGCGTTGCGAAGTACAGTGGGATGCAAAAAGTCTGAGATTTCCAGTAATGCTTTCATTATGTATTCTTTTCTAATTCTAATGCTTTCATTACAGATTATAATTTTAGTGTGAATTTGAGATTCACTGCATGATTTGAGAAGGTCACAAAGAGCATTTTGGGCTTTAATGGAAGCAAGAAAACCTGCCCATCCGCACAGTTCATTTGATCACGCTCACGCTTGTAGCCTACTTATTTGGTGATCTAGAAGTATATAACCTATATTTGTCTGCATGTTTAAACATTTATTTGTATCTTTTACAAAACGTTCAATTCGTTTTTTTCTACCTAAAACTTTCTATTTATTTCCAGGTCCGTATTAGATTTTGAATTGCAGATATTCAGTGTAAGCAGTTTTTATTTTTTATTTATTTATTTATTTATTTGGCCAGGAAATCAAATGCATAAAATGCAGTTTCACACGAGCGCGCATCAGCATGCAGTGCACGTGGATATCATGCGTTTAATTTGACTTTCAAATTTAATAAAGAGGTGAGCTTTAATCACATGCCATTTTATTTGTTTGATATTAATGTTCGATCATTACAGGGCAGCGGGGAAAAGTTAATTAAAATCACGCGCGGGATCAGTGCAGTTTTCCGTTCATCACAATTAGGCTATAGAAAATTAACCAGAATACGAGACTCGGTCGAAGCATCACAGACTCGTTTGATTTTACATAGCTAATGAAATCACGCATAATATTTTCTAAGTAGCCTATATTTCTCTCATTTTGGTGAGCACTGTTCGTATTTTATTTCTCTTTAATTTTTCCCGAAATCTTTTAATTTCAGGAAAGGCGAAATTATATGAATTATAGTAGGCTAAAATATCGAAATAGTTTTATACATAGGCTATGTGTATACATATTTATTGGAAACACTGGATAAATAGCCTTCTCAAGTAAAATAAATAAATAAAGCGTAGGCTATATTTTCTGTTTTTCTCGTGAAACTTTTTTTTCTCCTTTTCTCCCTTATAGGCTATATACAAAATACGGGGGGGATCCGTCAAAAAACATAGCCTAGGCTATCAGCCTTTTAAAACGAGTGCATTTTTTAAATAAAATAAATAAATAAACAAAGTGCAGCAAGGTCCTAGTCGATCAGTGGTAAAGTTAACCAGAGTTCAGAGGTCATGATACAGTAGACCTGCACATATGTGTGTGTTGAACAGATGTCTCTCTCTCTCTCTCTCTCTCTGTCTCTCTCTCTTCGCATTCTTTCCCACACGTATATGTGCAGAATTCCCGCGAGGAACCTGTTCTCATAATAAGCGCGTTAACACGGACCATCGAGCACCGACAAAACGCACCGACCGAGAGAGAGAGAGAGAGAAAGAGGGGGGACTTTAATTGTTTGCTTGTTGGTTTTTGAGAGAACGTAAAATGTCTCTCCAGAATTGCACAGAGAACCCGTTTAATATCCTGCAATTAAAGCCAATCATGTTGAGTGGAAACCAAAGAAAAAAAATGTCAGTATTGTGCGGTTTGTGATCAGCAGTAGGCTACTCCATTTACAGTAAAACCAAAAATATTCAATAATAACAATTAAATACAAAAATGTAAAAACAAAATTAAATATCAGGTTTTATGCATGTAGCCTAATTGTTGACAGAGGCTGTGAGAGCCTTATAGGCCTACAGGGTGTTTATTGGACTTTACTGTAGTTTAACAATGCCGATTGCTCAGCTGACGAAAGCAGACACAAACTCCACAAAGTTGGGAATTCTGAAAATTACAGGATCTAGGACATTTATAGCTACACTCTGTGCCATTATAAACACTGTACATTTATCCCTCACAGCCTCGTTAAATATGGAGTCTATCCTGATTAAGGTCTTCTTCAGATTCTGGATGTTGGTTTGAGTATATTTTATTTTCAAGCAGTATTTTTCTTATAAACTTGATTTAATTCTAGTAAATTGAAATAATTCTGTATAGTAAATTCATATATGGATATATATTTATATATAGGCTGTATATTGTATACACATGGCTCTGTTTCAAGAGCTCATAAAAGTATTTTCATACTCACTGTACATTGTTGACATTGTTGTGATCAGACACATTTTGGACCCACTTTTGTGACACTTTGCCTGAACACGGCCTGTCTGTCAGTCAGGGTGTGTGACATGAAATGTGTGTGTGTATGTGTGTGTGTGTGTGTGTGTGTATGGATTGTTAAACAGGTTTGACAGCTGTGTAATTTTGTGCATGCATTGACGCAGGCATAAGTTTGAATTCTGTAGCCATACAAATGTAACTCAAGAAGTGAGACAAATCTTAAATCTCTCTTTGAGTTTGATGATGTCCTCATTTGGACAAAAGGAGAAATAAATACCTCCAAAAATATGCAAACAATGCTGCAGGGGTGTGAACTCCATGAATCGGTGCTCTTTAGATGCAGGGATTCTTTTATGTCATCAAAAAAGCTCATCAATCCAAGGCACTCGAAAATATTGTGAAAAAGTAAAAAGCCTTTGTTCACATGGCTTTAACATTAAAAACAACACACATGTACCTTGGATTGAGTGTGTTGTTTATAATGTTAAAGCCATGTGAACAAAGGCTTTTTACTTTTTCACAATATTTTCGAGTGCCTTGGATTGACAAGTTTTTTGGCGAAATAAATACCTTTAAATAATTTTTATTAAACATTTGTTGAGTTTTATTTTAATAAGGTCTTTTGGGGGAGAGTTTGAGTCTAGTGTTTATAATTCACGAAAACAGTTGCAGGTGTGTCTTCATTTAGAAGCTGAGTAGATGTGTGTTTGTATATTTGTGTATGCGCGCGCGCGTGTGTATGTGTGTGTGTGTGCGTGCAGTCTCTGAGCAGGATTGACAGCTTCCTCTTCTCTTATTATCCTCTTGAGAGGGAGTGTCTCGTCCTGAGGACATGCTGGTGGAAGTTATTCACTGTCTGTCATCATGAGAGAATGAGTGTGTGTGTGTGTGTGTGTGTGTGAGAGAGATTACAGAAAAGTGTTACAGTAACAACAAACTGATTGCATTCATAATGTAAATATAACATGACTTTAAGTGTCAAAAAGGAGACTGAATATTTACGCTGCTCATTTCGATATGATAAATATGCAAGGCATATAAAGATTTCTTAGAGTATAATGTCTCAAATTTATCCTGTTCCACACACAAAGCCATTTTATTACTTTAGGAGAGTTTTATGATATGTTTATGGCGCTTTTGGAGCTTGATAGCATCTGTCCTCATTCACTTTTCTTGTATTTTATTTTTGTACTCAAGTAAATGATGACAGAATTTATCTAAATTAACACTTTAATTACAGTCCAGTGTTATATTTGTATTATTAGATAGCATTTATCAATATTTTGAATCAGTTTTTATTTTTATATTTTCTATTTTCTTTCAAATTTTTGTTAAAGTTATAGTAATTGTGTTACGTCTTTTATACTTAAATGTGACCCTGGACCACAAAACCAGTAATAAAGGTCAATTTTTCAAAATTGATATTTATGCATCATCTGAAAGCGGAATAAATAATCTTTCCATTGATGCATGGTTTGTTGGTCGCCGTGATTTTGCCAAGTAAGACATGTTCCTGGATCAACATCTTTTGTTGATCCTGGATCAACATTACTGTCCCAAAATATAGTCTTAACCCAATCCCTACCCCTAAACCTAACCCTACCCATAATTTATTCCCAAAATCAGTGGGAAAAGATAGCTGATCAACAAGGGTGTAGAAGCACCTAACCCTGATCTTAAGCCTAAAACAGATATTTCCTGAAAAGTTAATCCCTCAATTCTGATTGGTTGATTGGAATGTTGTTCCAGGAACATGTTGTACTTGGTGAAATCACGCTCACCCTGGTGGGTTAGGATAGGACAATATTTGGCTGAGATACAACTATTTGAAAATCTGGAATCTGAGGGTGCAAAAAAATCAAAATATTGAGAAAATCACCTTTAAAGTTGTCCAAATGAAGTTCTTAGCAATGCATATTACTAATCAAAAATGAAGTTTGGATATATTTACAGTAGGAAATTTACTAAATATCTTCATGGAACATGATCTTTACTTAATGTCCTATTGATTTTTGGCATAAAAGAAAAATCAATCATTTTGACCCATACACTGTATTTTTGGCTATTGCTACAAATATACCCCAGCGATTTATGACTGGTTTTGTTCTCCAGGGTCACAAATGTGTCTACCGTTCTTATTAATTTTATTTCTGTTTTAGTTCAACTAAATTAAATTGAGAAATGTTGCTTTGGCAACAACTTAAAGTTTAAGTTCTTAAATGTTTTATTTCAGTTCAGGTTTATTTTATTTAAAAAATAAATATTTCTAGTTTTATTTATCTTTAATAACCCTGGTACAGTCTGAAGTGCCACTATCATTAGATCAGATGAAAACGGTTGCCCGTTTTCCTGCTGTGTGTCTGACTCTGAACATCCACTAGAGAGCCACAGACGCTTCATTAGCGCTCAGACCTGCAGATTTCCCAGAGGAATCCGTCTCTCTCTCTCTATTAGGTTGATTTGTCGTACGCTAAACACACTCTGCATTGTTTTTAATCAACTTGTTGTCCATCAGCAGACGTGATAATTTATGCCGATCGACAGAAAAGACGGAGACGGATTTTGCAAGCATTCCGGAGTCCTCGAGGTCACAGAGGTCAGGCGTCATCATCGTTTGTCTTCCTGAGTGAATTCTGGGTAATGTAATTAATGTGCCGGAGAGGTCTAGACTCTAATTGCATAAGTCTATTTATGTACATTTAAGCATATGTACACTTACACAATGAGACTGCATGATTATAAATCGCTTTAAAAGTCAATGGGGTTCAATGTTGTGTGCACTGTATATACGTGTGTGTATTTAACGCCTAAGTCTCTAAATAGTGCTCTGTTGTAAGGCCTGTTGAATCCTGAGTGAATCTAAGAGAGAGAAAGATGGATCTCCAGGGAATCGTAGAGACGACAGGTTGAATTATGGGTCAGCGGCGACAATCACATCCCCCATCATAACATGATCATCTAAATCAGGAGCCCTGATACCACTTTGAGTCAATGACTGCCTGCGTCCTTCCATGACGCTAAAGTATGTGGCTTGTGGAAGTTTATTATTATAGGTTTGTGTGTGATTTGAGGCTGTAGTGCATCATATTGTTAGTGTGTGTGTGTCGCTCTGGTTTAATCAAAGCTCTCTTATTGACAGTCATTCTGTGGATGTTGTAAGCAGTTGCTGTCCAAGGTTAAATGAAATTGCAGTACGTCAGATTTTCTTTGTGAACCGAGCAAAAGAGAAAGATGGATAGATGTGTAGAGAGAGAAAGAGAGACGGGTAAAGGCGATAGATAGAGACAGAGAAAGTGAATCTTCCTCTAGCCTCTGATAAATGTGAACCCTGATCAACACAAGAGCGCCATTAAGTCGTTCATCACAGGCATAATTTAAGCGCTCATCACATCTGCGGTATTGCACACATGTGTAGTGCACACGTATGTTTGGTAGTGTGTGTGTGTGTGTGTGTTGTGTGTAGTAAGGAAGAATCAATAAAATTTCAGATTTGTTGTGTCATTGGATAAATAGTAGTCAGTTATGTAACAGGATTATGCAAAAACATAATTAAATTGCTGGCTGCTTTTGCAAACAGTCTGCAATAAATCTGCAATAAAAAGCTTAAGTGAATGAGCGAGTTGTGGTTTTAATAATTAAGGAAACCAAATTATATTATAATTAGAAATTAAGGATAGGCCTACTAGGCACCCAAGATTGCAGGTTATCCTGTGTATACACTCACTTTATTAGGTACACCTTGCTAGTACCGGTTTGGACCCCCTTTTGCCTTCAGAACTGCCTTAATTCTTCGTGGCATAGATTCAACAAGCTGTTGGAAACATTCCTCAGAGATTTTGGTCCATATTGACATGATAGCATCATGCAGTTGCTGCAGATTTGTCGGCTGCACATCCATGATGCGAATCTCCCGTTCCACCACATCCCAAAGATGCTCTATTGGATTGAGATCTGGTGACTGTGGAGGCCATTTGAGTAAAGTGAACTCATTGTCATGTTCAAGAAACCAGTCTGAGATGATTTGAGC
>JAFVLL020001143.1:0-86040 GCA_021397915.2 Tor tambroides | reverse complement strand
GCACTGTCCATGGAGCGGACCTGACTTACATTTCACTGCTGGTTATACTCTGTATAATTGTGTACGTGACAAATAAAAAATCTTGAATCTTGAAATGGTAACTCAACCACTCAAAACTTGAGTTATTCAAAAACTCAAATCAAATACTACCAGATTTTCTAGCTGTTCTGGATGTAACAAAGTCATGCAGAAATGTGTCTCGTTGCAGGGAGATGCATGATATGTGTTCTAAAAGTCTATGCCCATCACAACTACACAATGTTCTGCGCCCAATTTCTGTAGACTGGCTCTGATTTTTGGCAACTAGCCTCGACTCCTCTAGATTGTAAACCAGGGCAAAAAATCTGGGCAGAAGTTGTGGTGTATTCTAGCCTTAAGGGAACAATTTGCTGAAAATTTACTCACCATCAGACCATCCAAGATGTAGATGAGTTTGTGTCTTCGCTGGAAACGATTTGAAAAAATTGCAGCATTACTTAACTTGCTCACCAATGCTCTGCAGTGAATGCAGTGAGTCCAAACACTGACAAAAACATCACAATAATCCACAAGCAATCCACACAGTCCATCAATTAACTACTGCTTCCAGGTAAAATGCAAGTCCGTTATCCATAATTTTACTTTTTACATTGAAAAAGTAATCTCATCTGAATCGGGAGAGAAATATGCACAGACCAAACACGGTTTACGAGCCAAACTCAGTTGTAAACAAATATGTTGGTGGATTTTAATGTGAGAGGACAACATGAATGGACTTTTTTCCAATGGAGGAAAAAAGGATTAAAGTGCCTTTAATGGATTTGTTTCTTACAAACACACAGCTTTCACTTCACAGGACATTAATTGATGGACTGGAGTCATGTTGATTACTTGTTTTATCAGCTGTCTTATTCTGACGGCACCCATTCACTGCAGAGGATCCATTGGTGAGCAGGTGATGTAATGCTAAATTTCTCCAAATCTGTTCCAGTGAAGAAACAAACTCATCTACATCTTGGATGGTCTGTGGGTGAGTAAATTTTCAGCAAATTAAAATTTTGGGGCAAACTATTCCTTTAAGGCTGAATACGCCACAACTTTTGCTAAGATTTTTGGCCTGATTCACAGTCTGTAAACTATTCCTTTAACAAATTCAGTATTAAAAAGAGAAAGTCAGAAGAAAAAAAAAAATAGAACAATGGTATTATAGGAGGAAATGACACATCCAAGCGTCTTTGTCCTGTTTGACCCCTCTCTATTGACCTTCAGTATCTCAGCAGCTCCTTTGTGGATCACGGTACAGATGTTTGCGGTGCCACGGCGCGCAGTGATTTCCCAAGTGTTTTCCCCTCCCTCCACCTTCCTTTCTCTCCTCTCCTCCATCTGATATAGATTGCTGGCTGGGGTTCAGTTGCTAATTGAATATGCTATGCGTCTGTTCGAATGACAGGAAATGGGGGAATGATGATTAAGAGATGAAATCAATTCAGCTCAACAGCTGCTGTTTGCTGTCAATTTCATTACAGGCATTCAGAAAAAAAGGACTGAGATACTTACGTTTGTTAGCACATTAGCGGTCAACTTTCATAGTAAAATGCAGCCATAACATCTGTTTAGCTTCCTGGATGTGAAGAGGATGCTTGTAGAACAGCCAAATTAAAATGTCGAATCTCGCTAGGTGGGGCTATTCGCTTTCCTGAATCCATCGATGCTGCTTTCCTAGCATTTCCACATTCACACACACACATAGAGTTTACCCTCTGACAGGCCCCTAAGCTGTGATTATCTGCACAGGCAGCACAGGGATCTCTCATAAGCATCCTAACCCCTGCCTGCCAATAATTAGCCCCAGTTAATTACAGCCCTACTGCAGGTTAAGCTAGTGAAAATCACCCAGGAGATACCCTCACACCTTCAGGTACACACACATACACGCTCACACCTCCCGAGACCGGTTTTATGAGCTCAGTGTCCAGAGCTGAGCCCGATCAGCATCAATATTGTAACTGACAGCTGACAACATCGGCCCTCAACACTTGCATACACACAGCAGGCGCGCGAGCAACAGTGGGGAGCGCGAGACGGAAAGATTAAGAAATGGCTTCGGGTTCTGATGTACTGGGGGGACTGACTCACTCTTATTTCCTTTGGCTGCTTGCCTTTACCTCCCTCAGATTTCTTCCTATCTTTTTTTCCTTCTCACCCCCTCCTTTTGAGATCTGCTTCTTTACCTTCTGCAGTAAAACAATTCCGATATATGATGGGTTTCATGTTGAGTTGCAAAATCTCAAATTAGATTATTGGAAATATGTTGTGAAAGCTATCCGTTAGCATTACCATTTTTCTTAACGGTAGCTGCTTGACTGGCGCAGGATCTCCAGAAGTTGTGACTCGGTTGCCAGGTTGTTTTGAACTGTGACGTCAAAGACTATGAAAAGACTATGTAAAATTTAAATCCATTTCACACCAGTGTTATTTCGGCATTATGTACTATTATAGTATTTATTCATATTTAGAAATAGCTTTTATTTTTCTGTTCGCAGCTCTCAATTTTATTTGTCTTAGTAATTCTGATGTGCTTTTGTTATTTTTAGTTTTTTTTAACATTTCTATATAGCTATAATTTATTTTTATTTCAGCTTTAGTAATTAAATATTTTAGTAGTTTAAGTATTTAAAACTTCAGTTTTTAATTACAATTTCATTTAAGCTTTTCATCTGAAATCTGTATTTAATTTTATTTCAGATTTAACTTTTTATTAGTCATTTTAGTAGTTAAACTTAATAGTTAAAACAAAGTTTTAAAAAAAAAGTTTTTCATCTAATATTTGTAATTTATTTTATTTCAGATTTATTTCAATTAACAAAAATGATTTTTAGTTGTTATAACAACAACAACAACAACAACTGTTTCAAGGTTCTTCAAAACAGGAATCTGGTAAAATGTCTCTTGTAATATAATGAAATATCTGTAAATTCTATAAATGTTACTTACACTTTTTAAAGACCGCCAGTGGAGATAAATGCTTTTTGGGCCTTGATGGTATAGTTACCACTTCTACTAGGGCTATTGTAATACTAATATGTGTTAAATTTCACTTTGGTTGATGAGGCATGGCAAAAAGTGGGGTCATATGGATTGTAACAATACAAAAGTGGATGTGAGAATGTGCTGGGTGTGAGTCTACCAAATGGCTCAGCATTGATTTTGTTTAAAATAAATTATTTTTGGTTAACAATCAGCACTGGGTAATCAAATCTTTTCATGAAAACTATGTGCTCTTAATTAGTCTCTCAGAATACTGTATGTGTTTTCATCATGGGCTTGACAGCATCATTTCATCAAGCGCACACAATCACACTCACTATAGCTGTAAACTCTGTTTCCTCAGTGAGTCATTAAAATCATATAACCTTCATCACTCTCATGGGAATCTGAGTGATAGCTGGCCATCCGCAACAACACAATTAACCATTAGAGATCAGTAATGAGCCAATTAGCAATTACACACTCTTTAAGAGTCATCAGTGTGTGCTTAATTCACACCTCTGGAACTTGTTAAAGTTGTGTTTTTCATTCAGCTGGCCCATAATTCCTCTTTCCCATGCATTCTCCACACAGTCAGAGGGACTTAGACAGCACTCCTTTGGCATTCTGTTACTTTCCACCATATATTCATAACCCTATCGAATATCAAAATGGGGAAAATGTTTTAAATACTGTGAATATTCAATAATGTAATTTGTGTAGCCCATGTTAATCAGGTGTTATGCCAGTGTAATCCTTCGCTGCTTGAATAGTCCCCAATGACCTTATTATCCTGAATTATGCTTCCAATGAAACGCTTCTACACATTCACTAAACACACCCTCAGTTAACAGCATCACCCTAAGGCTCTGGGGATGGCCAAGTCAGCCTTTTACAAAGAGTTAGAGAAAGAAATCAACGAAGACGCATATGTATAGCTTGATGACTGCAAAAAAATCCTTTTCTTAACCAGATTTTTGGCTTGTTTTCTGATTCAAAAAATATAACATGTACATGAACTTGAGAATCTAAATTTCTTAACACAAATGTAGTTATTTGGCATTTTGTTCTTATTTTAAGCATTAAAGTGAACTTTTTTTTTGTAACTTAAAAACAATTTTAAAAAATCTTTGCCAGTGCATTATTGGCAAACATTATCTACCATTGACAAATTATTTTAAGTGGTTTTAAGCATAAATCTCAATGTATTTATATACACACAAACATACACACGTTGGTTTTTAAAGTTTATTGGGACTCTCCATAGGCATAATGGTTTTTCTACTTTACAAACTGTATTTTCTATGGCCCTACACCTAAACCTACCCCTCACTGGAAACTTTTTTAGATTTTCAAAAAAAAAAAAAACTCATTCTGAATGATTTTTAGGCCTTTTGAATACTTTTTACTTCAGTTACATCTGATCAAATGCACATTAACATTCTTTTGCTTAGGTTGAACACATCACTTTTTGCTGAGTTGGAACAGCAGCTACGCTAATTTTTCTCTATTACCTTCTCTGTTTGTGGCACGGGATGCCAATTACACAAGTTTCTGTCTGGATCCAGCCCTTACAAAGACCTGAGATGACTGAACACCTGAGAAGAGATGATGCTAACCCCTCAGAAGACCTCAGATGATGCCAACCCTCAGACAACATACAAAACTACCAAATTTTGCTATAAGTTTGATCGCAACATATAATCATTGCTGTTAATAGTGTTCACCATCTGTTTGATTAAATGACATTAACTAACTGCTTGATTTTTACCATACATTTCTGCCATATGGACATCAACTTGAGATAGTCACCACTGATAAGCTATTACTAAATGTAGAAACTTTAATTTTCTGTAAAGCTGCTTTGCAATGATTTGCATTGTGAAAAGCGCTATACAAAAAACTTGAATTGAACTGAATTACGGGAACACCGAAAGTGTCCTCATAAATCACAACCACAATAGGTTGTAATACCTATGTCATATCCATGTTATTATACAAATTTGTGTCCTCATAAACCACACACACACACACACACACACGTATAATTAAATTAGCAGAAAACAAGCCTAAATATGCTTCTCAGTTTATTGTTATATATATTTCATATATATATATATTACTAAAGAACACAACAAAAATAGCTACATCCATTCTCCAAAACCTCTGTGTCATGGGAGAGCCTACATTTTTTATATTTAATAAAGAGCAAGAAAGAAAGTTATTTTGTTATATAGAAGTTATCTCTCTTGGAGTTCCATATTCAGCTTCTAAAACAGATGCCCGATTACTAATAAACATCAGTGGTCCACAATATCATTATCTTAACGACTGAGTTTCTCCCTCCCTACCCAACAGCTCAGCTCACCCTGTTGACTCTTAATTAAATCCTTGGCACGCATATTCCTTTACCTCTCCATTTGCGCGCGCGCGCACACACACACACTCGCACAATGAAGTGTTGTCTTACTCGCTAGCTGATAGCTTTTAAGGGTGGGTGCTTTTATTGAGGGACCGCGCTGTGGGTTTATCAGAGCGGTCTGTGAATAAATGGCTAACCCTCGTGCCCTCTCTCTTGGCCGTCTCTGTAATTCCGGCGCTTCCATTAGCTGCTGTATTGATAACGGTCATTAGCATATTTATGGTGATGGCGGGAACGTTATTGTTTGTGTTGGTTATTAATCTTCCCTCTGAGCAACTGCTCTGACAGCTCAATCTATTCTGCCATCGCGACACACACCCGCTCACACGTGCAGCGCTTTCAAGTTGAACGCCGCTTTTGTTTGAGGGTAAATAGGCGGTGTCGGGGGGCGCGCGGGAAGCAGGACGGGATGGGTGATTGACGCGACCCCTCCTCAGGTGAGCGCTGATCTCCAGCTGGGCCGAGAGCTCGCTGGCATCACTGTCACTCTGCCAACCGCTGCCAGCGTCACGCGATCGGTCCTCCTGATTACAACAGGATCTAAATGCACAAATTAAAATGCGTTTACTGTAAACATGCAGCTGCAATACAGCTAAACGCTTTCTAGAGTGGGACAGCTGAAGTCGATGGGCATCAACAGTGTGCTTGGTTTGCTAAGTGTGTGTGTGGTTGACTCTGAGGGGAGTTGTTTTTGTGCCCGAGGAGGACGGATGGGGGTAGCTGAGCATCTAATCGGGGGTCCCAGGTGACTGGTGAATATGCGTGGTGTCACTCTTTCTGTTTGAGTGACAGCTCACTGATTAAGGGCCAACTGAGGGCTGGAAAGCAGCCAGGATCACTGAGGGCAATGAGCATCTCCACCACACATTCTCTATCTCAAACCACACACACACCATCTCCATAAACACACTGCACTCCTACATCAGAGCGAAACACCTGGACACGGAGGCAAAAACTGCAGGGGTTGGTTAACGGTCTTGCGTCATTGTTTGGGTCAACGATTATAGTTCAAATGATATGGTTCACAAAGCCATGTTTTCCTGAATAAAAAGGATCCCCTGTCATAGCACTTATATGAAATATCAATAGTCTTTAGCGGCATAGAAATCATATTTTCTAAGCTTCCTGGGGTCGTTGGGGTCAAACGAGGTAAATGTGCTTTTCTGAAGACTTGTTTTCAGAATTAGGTTTATTTTTTGTTATTTATTTTTAATTTTTTTCTTGTTTTAGGCATTAAAACTAAAAAAGGTTGTTGCTTGAAACAATTAAAAAAATGTATTAAAAATCAATTGAAAATTATTTCAAACTTTTTTTTTTAATCTCAATACATTTAAAGATTGCATTTAATGACTTAATTCAAGATATATTATCTGGAAAAAAAGTTGTAATATGTTTCTTAAGGGCATTTTTCTTGTTTCAGTAATACTTAGGCGATTTATTAGATATTAATTTTTTACCTAAGTGGCAAAACTTTTCTGGCTTTAAGCATAAAGTTAAATTTTTTAAGCATTTTGCCAGTGCACATCGGTTAGGAAAAATAAACTTTCAATATATAATACAAATCTCTTAAAACAAGGAGGTAAAAACTGATGATATCCAAAGCTTCAATGGTCTACAAAGCCACTTTTATCTGAATAACGTATTTGATATAACAGTCATACTCTCTAACACTAGCTATGAAATACCAATAGTCTTTAACTGCATAGAAATGACATTTTCTAAGCTTCCTGCATGGGGCCGTTGTCTATTATAAATTTGACATGTAACGTTTCTTTATCTTTAGCGATAAATAACTGGTTTTATTGAGGCTATCATTTTGCTCATAACTTGCCACGAAGAGAGGTTATTGATTGCTATTTTAAAAACGGAGCAAGATTTTTATTTGTTTTACACCACAGATGTAAATCAAATCCCACCCCTCACAGCACACCAATAATCCCCACCAGATATATGCTAATGTGCTGGAATATTTTACTGAAGCCGTAAAATCTGAAATCATAATTTGCAAGCGTTTCATATAAGAAAACACTAAAAGACAGCCTATGAATACAAATGGTTGTAAACTAATATGTCATACAAAACAGTCAAGAGATATTCCTGTCTGTGTGTATCCATCAAGGGCAAGATATTATTCCCATTTCCTTTTTCGACCCATTCTACACCAAACAACTGCTGATTTACCACTGTTCAGCAAATACTCAACTGGAAATTAGTGTCGTGTCTCACGCAAATATCTCAGTCGATATAAATGAATGAGATCTGCATCTCTTTCTGCATTTCAGAACCAGTTTGGAGAAAATGTATTGCCAAGAGTTTAATTCATGTGCGACTGCAGCAAACAATATGAAGCACAATATGTCTCGCTCATTGTATTCTCAAGTGCAGGCTTGATGAGAACAATTAATTACAGGTCATGTCCATCACATCTGCACTACGAAAGCTAAAAATTTCCTCCATTCTCCTATTCAACAAACATATCCAAATAGCTTTACCTCTAACACAGTGAGAAGGTGTGAAGGTTGTGCATTCTGACCTTGTTATTGTGCCCACTTGATTTACATGTTCGCTGGCCCCATAAGCCCTCTTTTTATGTATGATTAAAACCCAATCAGTGCACGGCTAAAAATATGGTCCTCATCTTTAACACATCGAGTGTTAATGAGGAAACGCAACAAAAACTGCTCCCAAACTGCCAACAAAACGGATGTGACGCTAGCGAGGCAATACATCTGACCGTCTGTGATACAGAATTAAAGCCTATTTAACCCCCCCCCCCTTATTAATTTAGCATGCGAGCCCAAGTGCACCGAGGTTATCGCGGATATTGAGAAATTCATGCGTGGACGGGCCGTTTAAAGCAGTGGTTCTCTACTAGGGGCCTCAGCAAACGTAAAGGGGGCCTCAAGATGACTTAAAATAATTTAAAATAAGACAAAACTAGTTTTAACATAAGCTAAAACAACTAAAAATCTAAATGATTCTTATTTTATTATATTTCCACAATAATCTATTGTTTCATTTAAAAAAAATGTGATTTCTAAACATGGAAAAATGTTGGAAATCATTAAAGTGGCATGGTTTTTTTTTTATAACAAATATAAATCCGTATCACGTATAAATTGAGATTTTTTTTCCCAAAGCCTTATTCTTGATCTATATATCCAGTAAACTTTAAGTGTTTAGTGGACAATGCTGTCACACAGGTTAAGAACCACTGGTTAAATTCACACAGCATCAGCATCCGTTTCCATAATGTCATTCCAAACCTGAATGATTTTCTTTCTTCTGTGGAACACAAAATAAAATATATTTTGTAAAAAGTCCAAAACATGTTGTTTTTCATTGTATGTACAAAAACAGTTGAAACATTTTTCAAAATATCTTTGTGTTTTGTAGATGAAAGAAAGTCATGCAGGCTTAGAAAAGACACGAGGTTGAGTAAACAACTACAGGATTGTCATTTTTGAGTCAACTATCCATTTAATTGGTTTATAAATGGTGTTTTGGGAAACTTCGCTCAAAGCCAAAGTATAAAACGGTTTGTCAAATGAAATTAAAACAGTAATGTTAACACAACAGTGATCTGTTCCTAATTCTGGAAATGTAAACAGGCCACTGTTCTATCAGCTCAGCCTATATCCAATATATCCAAAAATAAAATCTCCAAGAGACAAAGACAAACAACACAGGCACGAAGCAGCATCTCATTTAATCAGGGTTTTGGTCTCATATCAATAGCATGAGGAGATACACAGTCAGTAACAACCTCAAACCCAATACAGCATATGACCTTCAGTGTCCTAGGAAAACTTTTTTCTTTTTCTACTCAAACAAACATCTTTAGTTTGAGACTTTAATAACTCTTAACACCCTCCATTGTTATCACTAAACAAAAGCAGAGACACTGGCGAACAGAGCAGGGCACAGAAAACTTCTCTATCGATTTCTGCCCGAGAAACTCTCTAATAGGCCTTTGGCATAAAAAGAATATACACACATATATGGTCCTCAGGCCTCGCCGTGACGCGCTTGATCAATGTGGCTGGCGCGCAATAATTCATTAACCACTCGGTCGGACGAGTGCTCCACATTCTTCAAGGCTTGCATTGAACTCTTAAGCCATGTTAACTCCCACTGCTCTTTTCTTTCATTAGAGATGACATACTTTCATTAGTCCCACCATGGCAACTGGACTGGCAGAATGCATCCGATGTGTGCTGATCTGAAGTGGAATGGCCTTTATGATGTCATAATTGGTTATTGGGTAAGGTTGATGATGTGACTGTAGAGCTGCTTGGTGAAGGCCTGCAGCGAGAAGCGCTGCTGTACCCACTCTCTTCCAGCCTGTCCCATACGCTGCTTGAGTTTAGGGTCCGTAACAAACTTCTGCATGGCTTCGGAGAAGCACTCAGGAGTGGGTTCACAAAGGAAGCCTGTTTCGCCATGGGCTACAGACTCTAGCGGTCCTCCTGAGTTGACTGCAATAACTGGGCAATGTGAGTACATGGCCTCAATGGGTACGATGCCAAAATGTTCATTGCTTGGAGTGTACAGTACACAAGTGCTGCTGTGCAGCAAAGACAGTTTTTGTTTGTCTGAGAAGGAGCGCAGGAAGGTGATATGGTCCTCCAGGCCTAGAGAGGACGCTAGTGAGCGCAGCTCTTCGTAGTGCTCTACATTCTCAACCACGCGCTCGTCGTAACCCCCTGCCATCACAAGGTGCACACGCTCCCATTCCCCGGCGGACAGATGCTCCTTCAAGGCCGCTAACGCTTGCAGTGCCAATGGCAGATTCTTTTTGCGTTCATAGCGGTTGATTGACAGAAAGGTGAGGCTCCGCCCCTCAGGGAGCAGCCCACTGAGGCCTTCTACTTCAACATCGAAAGCTGACGAGTTCAGAGAGGGATAAAGGACATCGGTTTGAATCTCAGCCAGTTTGGGGAATGTCTGTTTGAAGACTCCTGCAGTGAACTGGCTGTTGACCAAAATGCGGTCGGCCATTCCTGTGGTCAGTTCCTCGAACCAGTCGATGGGGCCGCGATATATACGCTTCAGAGCCGAGCGACGCTGAGTCAGTAGTTGGTCAGGGAAATGACAGTAGAATAGGACTTTCTTTCTGTGGCGTGCCAAACGCAAAAAGGGAATACATGCTGAAACCTGAAAGAAGGGCAAATAAAATTAACCCTTGTGGTTGTGAGGAGAAAGATTGTCTTGATTCTGACAGGTCAATCACAGCATTGTGCGGTCTAATGTCTGTGGCATCTTTTATAGTCTGGTCATATATTATGTCTCTTGATGGCTTTTCTGTAGCTCAAACTGTATAGCATGGTGCTAGCAACACCAAGATTATGGTTTTGATTCCCAGGGAATGCATAAATTGAAAAAAATTAATACTCGCAATTCAGTGTTGCTTTGGATAAAAGCGTCTACCAAATGCATAAATGTAGATTTAAAATGCATTACCTAACTTCTCACATAATAAAATCATTTCAAGTTTGTAAACCTATTCAGTTCATCCAAAAAAAAATTCAAAAGAATGATTCTTTCATACATCGGAGATCACTATAATGCTTCAGAGTAGGTCTAGATATCTTCAGTTCAAATTAACGAGGAACATTAGTGGAGAAAAAGTTAGATAATATGCTTGGCAATGTTTCTCAGTACTTTATTAACGTCATCCACTGAAAAAGGGAAGTGTTGTTAGGCTGAAATAAAATAAAATATTGGATGAAATGTTGCTGTGGCAACTACCTGAAATAAATAAGTTTAAGTACCAAAAATGACTAAAACTGAAATAAAAATAAATTAAAGCTAAATAGAAATATAAAAAACAAATAAAAAGACAAAAGCATGTAAAAAACTAGTGCTGTCAAACGATTAACTGCATCCAAAATAAAAGTTTTTGTTTACCTAACATATATGAATGTACTGTTTATATTTATTATGTATATATAAATACACACGCATGCTTGTATATATTTAAGAAAAAAGTGTTATGTTTATATAATAAAAATATTTATATATAATATAAATTATATGAATATAAATATATACATGTAAATACATATAAATATTTTCTAAATATATACTGTATGTGTGTTAATTTATATATACATAATAAATATACACAGTACACACACATATATTATGTGAACAAAAACTTTTAGTTTGGATGCGAACAATCGCGATTAATCGTTTGACAGCACTAAAAAAACTTAAGTTAAATTTAAAGGAACACTCCACTATTTTTGAACATAGGCTCATTTTCCAACTCCCCAAGAGTTAAACAGTTGAGCTTTACCGTTTTCGAATCCATTTAGCCGATCTCCGGGTCTGGCGGTAGCACTTTTAGCGCAGCTTAGCATAGATAGACCTGAAAATAGTCCCCAGCTAGGTAACTAGTTATGATATAGCTGGGGACTATTTTCAGGCGCTGCGTAATATCATTGCGCCTGCTGCACCCATGGTACGGCAGCAAAGTTCCTTGATTGTTACGTCGGAATAAGAGTATAGTTCTTAGCTATATCGGCCTAGAAAATCGCAACTTTTCATTTTCCATCAGTCTTAGTACACGATGTAAGTACAGAAGAGTCATGCTTTAAATAGGAAAAATATCGAAACTCTTTGGTCATTTTTGAGAGAGATGCTAATGGTCTAATCAGATTCAATGATCTATGCTAAGCTACGCTAAAAGTGCTAGCGCCAGACCCAGGGATCGGCTGAATGGTTTCGAAAATGGTAAAACTCAACTGTTTAACTCTTGGAGAGTTGGAAAATGAGCCTATTTTCAAAAATAGCGTAGTGTTCCTTTAATACTGAAAATATAAAAATAATAGATAATACAAAATATTAATAAATACCTTTAATACCAAAAAATAACCCTGATAATTTGTAGTAAGCGCTAGTAGAATTAGTAGTTACCTGATCACAGAAGACAACATCGAACTCCTCCCCACTAAAGAGCACAAGATAGAGAGTTAAATAGATCATGCGCAGGTATGCACAGAGAGCGTGGAAATAACCGAACACGCTGGTGGGCAGCCAGTCGCCCACACACACCACAGGCAGGTCAGGTGAGAGCGTCTCAGAGAAGCAGTGCTGGGGGTCATAGTGTGCCGTCCAGATCTGAACGCTGCATCCACGAGAGCGCAGGGCTACAGCTGCATCCACCACCAGACGCTCAGCTCCACCTATACCCAGATCAGGGTGCAGGAACACCACCCGAACCATCCTGTCCCAACCAAAGCCTGTTGAGTCAAAAGCAGGCCAAATGAACAGCGACACCTTATTTTTAAGCTCAAGACAAAGCAACTAGATTTTCCAGTTGCTGCTGTATTGAAATCTTATTAATCTGTCACACACATATTTATGTTTACTTAGCTATCTAGATGAAGACACTTCCTAGACTATTTTTTTATACCACTGGTTATAAATAAGCTCAAAAAAGAAAACTTTATGATTTTTTACAATTAAATAAAAAAGATAAGTTAATGTTTTTATCAGATGATTAATCAAGTATCTGATGTAACTGTGTTGTTACAACAGGCCAGCGCGCACAGGTCTCTGTCTGTTCGTGTCACTGGGTCACAATCTATCATAAGCTCCAATTCATTCTGTTATATGTTATTACAGTCCTGCAACATTACATGTATCTATAAACAAGTAAGACACGTCAACTCAGAGCTGAAAAACATCAATATTCATTCTCAATATCATATATTTAGTAAAATATAAGTCTAGACTAGTATATACCCTGCTACATACTAAGTGGTAACACTGTAACAGCATAATGTCATGTTTTGTTTACAAAAACTCAAATTGTGCTTACAGTGTTAGTTAACAACCAGACAATATATTTAAAAATATCGTGACGAGAACGCACTCACCTGTACTCTTACCTTTACTGACACTAACTCAGCTGTCTGTATGAATGATCAAATATGGCTCAAAGTTCGCGATTTAGTGAAACCAGTTTCCTGTTTGAGCCAAAATGTCTCCCCTACGCTGTACACATCATCCATCGCACATGACGCGTCACTGCGCTCCGTTGAACCGCCTTTGAGATTTCTCAAATGAAATTCTGAGGCTAAGCTACTTTTGCCGAAATTATTCGTTTTTATTATGATCTGTTGTGACATTGTATGTCAAATCTATGTTCAGAAACCATCTTAAATGTGTTAAAATGTAACTCGCAGGATCACAGTTCCGGTCAGGCACTCTACTGGCTCCTATATGGGTCCTTTCTATAGCTGTCGTGGCCTTCTCAGGGAAACGTCATCAATAGGCTCTCTCTTGTAGTGGTCTTGATCTGGATCGGCTGGGGTTCAGTTACAGAGGCAGTCAACTAGATTCGTTCTTTTCCCCGCAGACCCCTGAAAGATACTGCTAAACAAAATGGTAAGTTTCTCAATGCAGTTTTTCGTGGTTGGGGAGCTTTATAATAAGCATTTTGCGCGTATTTACAGTTATATCTGGATTGCTATCTGGTAGCCAGTCATGCTCAGTAGTAACGCACCGTTATTGGAATAGTTAACTTAGTTCTGCCATTTAACTGCTTAGCAGCTACTTAGATTTGAGTTTCAACTACTGGAATTGCTGTTTTGAAAAGTATTTAGTTATATGCTAGTAGATATTTAAAGTTTATAGGGTTCATTCGCTCACTAGCTGCAATCACCCCATTTGTTTGGGAGACGTGGCTCTTTTGGACCCCCCACACCAGCTGTACAGTCTATATCTGACTCTTCTGTCTTGGTCTGAATACTACCTTATAATATAAAGCCTATGTGGCATTATTTTACTGTTATATAGGTTTGAACATCTATTGATCTATATCTTTTCTAGAGGCATTTAATGAGAATTCATTGTGCTTGCATTCGAGTTATATATAGATAATTAATATATGGTATCTTGGTGGAACATATTAGCTAAGGTGTTTGCTTTAACATCATTAACTTATGGTTCTAAGTGTAGTATGTAATATCTTAGAGATGGATGTACATTTTTTTGATGCAGAAAAAATATTAGATCAATCACTGTGCACTTGGGTTACTGAGTCCTCTATTTGTCCCCCTTTTCAGCCTGGCCCAGCAGCTAGTGCAACAAATGTTGGTGCCTCCAGCCGTTCCCCCAGTAAGACAGTGGCCCCCCGCACCGCCGGCACCTCTGCCCGACAGAGGTAAGGACCTCGCAAGAGTTCACCATCAAGCTGGATCAAAGAGCTTTCTTTGTGTTTCTGTGATTTGATCAGCAGATATGAAAGATTATTTATTTAGATATGTCAGAAGTTGACTGATGAGGCCCTAATCAGTGTTTTGCCCTGCAAGTTTGACATCATCTGGGTTTGATTTCATTGATTTAGCTGCACTGATAGTGAGTGTTTGGTAATATCTGACACTTTTATTTGTCTTGTATTTTTGTAACACACATATATTTTTTTGTTGATTTGCTCAGGAAAGCCCCTAGCAGCGGTGCACGCAGCGGAGGCCGATCCACAGCATCAGCTGGCACAGGAGGGATGTGGCGCTTTTACACTGAGGACTCACCAGGACTCAAAGTGTGAGTATTCATTTTCACACACAATACAGAATGATTTAAATGCTTTCCACTAAGAGAGAGAACAAAATATTCTAAAAATCGAACAAAAATTGTTACACTACCGTTTGAGAGGTTGTTTTTTTTTTTAAAGGAAGAAAGAAATACTGTTATTTACCAATGATGCATTTCATTTATAAAAAGTGACAGTAAAAAAGTGACTTCTGAACTTGAAATCCTGAAAAAAATGTATCGTTTCCATAAAAATATTAAGCAACACCAAATCAGTGTATTTCAGTGACTTCTGAAAAATTAGTCACCTTTGCCATCAGAGGAATAAATTACATTCTAAAATATATTACAGTAGAAATTTATTTTTAGTGTAATTAAATGGAAATATATTAAGTTATTTTATTTGGAATAATATTTCATAATATTATTTTTTTAATTATTTTTTTTAATGCAGCCTTGGTGAGCATAAGACATTTCTTTTAAAAATGTTTAAAAAAAAATCTTACCAACCCCAAACTTTTGAATAGTAGTTTATGTACTTGAATAAATTTATTTATTTTTTTTTAATTAAATTTATTTGTTTAGCAGAGGTTTTCCTAATAAAATTACTGCTGAGGCACCATTATTATTCAGTTATTCATTTGCATGTATTTGAAAATGAACGGCATAAATCATTTAAAAAGTCAGGTACAGTCAGCCAATTTAGATTAAAATTTGTTGAATTACAAAGTCATATCTTTAGATGTTGGTCAGTTTTCATTTTCAGATTTTTATTTAGTGCTCTTTTTTGTAATAAAATCATGTTTTTCAACTGTTTTTCATAAAATCATGTAAAGCTTTCATATAGAGTCTTTATTTTTCCTTTTTTATTGCTAGTCATTGTTTTTTTTAACATAAAGCTGTGTGGATAAAATCCACTGGCTATGAAATCATGTCAGACATATTTTTTATTGCATTTTATTGCTTAATTTAAGGACAAAATAAGCAAAGGTTACGATTTGAGGTACTTAATGTGCAAAGAACCAACACAGACGCTCATTTTTAATTCATCCCCTCAGCTCAACAGGAAGTGACACGAAAGGGAGGGGCAGAGGGTTCTGAGAGGTTTAACATTTATAAGGATAAACATGAAATTTTAACGACAGGAAATTGGCCTCATGGGCTCAACCTCCGTCTTTATTTGATGTCTCCCCTGCCGTTTCCCCTCCTACAGCAGTGTACATTTGTGTACTGTGTTTAGAGCCATTCTCTCACTGCAACCATCTTCTATAATAGTGTCTTCCTCTGGAGCGATTTTTACTTGTTTTTGTTTTTAAAGCACTGTTGTAGATCGGTAATGTTACATCTGTTCATTCTATACGTACAAATAAGCCAAACATGTCAGAATGGATTTGAGGGAGTCTACAGTGGCCGTATTTACAGTCAAGAGTCTCTTAGACTAGGAGAGTCTGTGTGGAGTTATGTATGTGAAGTATTTTTCACTCTTTAGGTTTTGTGTGTGTGTGTGTGTGTCTGTGTGTTTTGAGCTTAATTAAAGTTCCATCAGAAAAGGTCACATCAATTAAAGCCTGAGGGGTGGGCCTTCAGTCGGCATGGTTACGCGGCTGCCTAGCGACCCAAGGGATGGTCAGTTCCTGCTTTAATAAAGCCCCACATTTTCCGACTTGCTCGTTAACGTTATCCGACTTGCCAGCATTTAGAATCCTAATTAACTCTTCTTCTGTCACATGATCAAGACGAGCAGTCCTGATTGGCCCACTGGGAGGAAACTTTTTTTTTTTTTTTTTTTAAATCCACCTCATATTGTAACTGAAATTTAAGAAATGGTTACTGAATTTAGTCTATCTGTCCTCCACTAGGGGTCCCTCTCTCTTACTGTTGTTGTTTGTTTGTTTGTTTTAATGATCGCAATGAGATTTGGCAGTAATTCCATCTATTCCTCTTTCTCCCTTGTTGCAGTGGTCCAGTACCAGTTTTGGTGATGAGTCTGCTCTTTATCGCATCTGTATTCATGCTGCACATCTGGGGCAAATACACCCGCTCCTAAACCTGCATGACCTCTGAACTCCGACCCTGAAGCCTGTCACTGAATCTTAAGCCATTGGACTTGGACCAAACTCTGACCATCAACACCCCAATCCCTTTTCCTTTATTAAAACCTCCATGTCAAGGGTTTTTTACCCCTAGCCCCACCCCCATACAAGTTTACCCAGCCACTACAACCATTTGGTAATTTAAAAACCATCATATATATAATTTTTTTTTTTTTTTGGACACTCACCAGATCAGGACATTTTTTTTTTTTTAAACTTGTGTACAAACTAATATGTAAATTGTACAATAAAATGCTGTAAAACGTCACCGTTGCTTTTCTTTCATCTACGGTGAGGGAAAAAAAAATCAGAGGGTGTGATTTGCATCACAGGGCATAATTTGCATATCTTCAGTTTGTGGCATAAGAAGGGGTTGTATGCAAATGTGCATTCCAGACGTGCTGTTAGTGCATAAACGAGATCAGTTGCACCTGTCTCTGAGCATGATTCCACTGAGCCTGCAGCCATGTCCCATCAACACACCTATGCACACCCTAAATCTTTCTCTGCAACACAATTATATACAAAGTGGATTTTAAAAACAAAATTTCTTTAAATCAGAGCTATTAAATAATATTTTAAAACTGCACAATAGGTTTTGTTGTACATTGCCTTTAAATATCACATTATATATTCCTGATCTGTGGTAAGATGGTAGTTTTCTTTTCAGTCTTAGAAATTACAGGGTTTCCAGTACTCCAGAAATCAGAAAATGTGTATCTGAAGGCCAGACACAGGGTTTCACTTCTAATCTTCTTATATGACTTTGGACATGTTTAACTTGCAGTCTGTAATGCATGGGATTGAATTTGATGCAAGCTCAAAGTTCGTTGAACATAAGGAGTTGTGGTTGATGCTAGAACTGTTTAAATAAAAGGCAAGAGGCAATTGAAATGTCTGTAGTGATTGGCAGAATTGTAATTTGCATGCTAAATGAATTCATGAGGGAGGTACTCATTTATCTTTTGACTGAAAGACACGTGTACAATAACCTCAGCTACAGTTTAACAGAAATCAGATTTAATTGAAAAAAGGATGTGGGTTCTTTAGCCTACACTTGCAACACTAAGCAAACTTACTATTTTTGTATATTTCATCGCCTACAGGACATAACCTGTTGCACACAATTTGGTCATGTTCAAAATCAAAACAGGCCAGCTAATTTCCTTCATTTACCTCAGTGTATGTCATATAAATTTTGCTAAAGACATAATCACCCAAAAAGTAATACCCTTCAAAATTTATATTATGGGTTGTACTAAATTGTTTTTGCTGGTAATATCCACAAACACACTTAAACCTGAAGGCGCAGCTGCGATTTAATTGTTAGCGCGTATAGAACAGAACGTCAATCATGCATTAGATGAGCCTGTAGGAGGCGCTGTGTCCCACTCTTAGTTAAACAGCCTCTCAGTGTGTGTGTGAGTGTGTGTTTGAGTCCGAGTCTGTGTTGTTCATTATTCATGTCCTAACTGAGAGTAAGGTTTCCCTCTGGTTCACTCTAATCCCAACAGCTAACAACGCAGTCAGAATTATTCAGTATCATCTTAAAAATGGATCCATATGGGCAAGGACTGGTGCACTGGAGTGTGTGTGTGTGTGTGTGAGAGATTTCATGAAGTGTGTTTTAATTGTTGTCCACTGGGCTCTATGTGCTACTTTAGGCCGAGATCCAGTGTTTATGACTAATGCATTAACATACAATAATTTCAGATTATTTTACACTCGGATACAAAAAAATGTGATCAAGAATGTTGCATACAGTATATATTAAAAGCACAGTCTGCAACACATTTAAAGAACAAAGTGTCAAGTAATAACTTTTCTGTAAAATACTTTCCCTAAGGCTATATTTTCATTTTTATGTTTTCCCCCTGATATATTGCACCATTAGTGTATATTTTCCACGCAGATGTGTGCCCACTAGCATATTAATGGACAAGAAGTCATCACACTGAAAGGTTTTCAGAATTCTATGAAATCTGACATGTTTAGATGAGCGTGTTCACACCTCAAGATTCAGAGGTTTTTTTTCTGTTCATATAGTTTCTTTTTTTTTTCTTCTAACCATTTCCTGAGCTCTAACCACTGCCTGTGTAGAGGGACAGCCCCGGAGAAACACGCTCACAGATATCACCAACAAGAGTTGCATGCACAAGTCCCATATACACAGTTTCAAAAGGCTACATGGCTCATTGTCAATGCAGATACTCTTCTTTCTTTCTCTTTCTCTCTCACTCACATGCACATATATACAGACTTCCTCATTTTCTCGGAGGACACACGCGGTCAAGCGTTCACTGCTGTCCCTTAGTGATATCAGTTTCAACACATTTTCTGTATCAGTTCAATAACATAACGTCAGCTATAATTAAAATTAGAATAAAATTATTTCAGGTGAAAGGGTGGTGATGTGGAGGAAACCATAAGTGGAGCGGATCTGTTTGGAAACTCCAGGTTGGCAGTGGCAAGTCAAGGTGGAAATGCAGGTTTAGCTCATTTTGAGAGGATGTGGTTCAGGAAAGAGCGCAGTTTGTCTCCACCCCCAAAAGTTGGTAAGGGGGACCCTTCCACTTGAGGAAATTCTGTGTAATATTGGAACAAGAAAGAGGGGGGAGTGGTCTAAATACATGTCTAAACAGGGTCCAAAATGCTTTGTGATCCGATGACTCAAACCACATTTGGTGGTAGGCAGAAACGCATGTTACGACGTTGCATTCGTAGTGTAAATGCTAATGTGTTGTTGATTAAAGGTTCACCTATGCAAGTATCAGACATCCACTGCGCTAAAACAAGGGTATTAAACATTGTCAGTAATATATGACCGATATATAAAAACATTTTCCCGTAATGGAACACCTGAGATGGATGATAATACCAGCTGCGAACAGGCCTGGTCATGCTGAGCTTTAATCTGCCCACTTCAAACCATTCTGTCAAAACAAAACATGCTTCATACCTTTGATTAGTTCAGTAGTTATTTGAAACACTGTAGAATAGCATTCGCATGCAGAGTAACCCAGGTGTGTCACACATTACAGCAGCATCTGTGACATGTGCCTGTCGAACTGTTATACAAAGTGAAATAAAAACTGACAAGTGCGGTTTATCTTCTTGAAAGAGAAATAGAGTGTGAGGACGAGTTTGTAATAGCCCAGAGGTGATGATACGGTGACATTTGCATAAGTGGAGCAAGACACACAGCAGTAGCAAGCCACTCCTTGTCTGTGGGAAGTGGGCGTCCTGCATTCTTTCATTTTTGGACTTGAATAACAAACTGTATTGTGACCTGTGCCAAAGCGATTCACTGTTCTTAGGAAATAGATAATAATCACAGAATTGTTACCCTAAATGTTCATGCGTCTGCTCACATTAGACATCTAAGTGAATTATTTGTCATGACCCAGTGCATACACATAGATATGGGTGATTTTTGCTTGACTTCTTCAAACCATGTTTTATTTATGTTAAAATGTGTATCAAGTGTATTGGAATAAGTACCTGATAAAGTGGTACAAATATTTCTGAAAGATTACATTTCTGATCTTCAAACTGTCATAATATCTCACATATATTATAACTAAATCTAAAATTATTTTCTATAAAATTGTTCTGCAGAATGTTTGACATGATGGTAATGATAGCAAAACTGGGGACAGTGTATTTTTTATTTATTCATTACAAAAAAATGTAGACAAAATCACTTGTAAATATAATGTTTAGATTCTTTGGAAAAAGTGAAAAGTAGAATTTTCCTTTTTAAACACACACACACACAAACACACACACACACACACACACACACACACACACACACACACACACACACACACACGCACACGCTCATGTTAGTCCAAGTCAAATAATAGTAACAGATACCACTTTTGGTTTTAATAATGTAGAAAATGTTAATATTAACATTAGATTAATACATTAGAAGTATTTTTCATTGTTAGTCCATGTTAATTAATGGTACCTTATTGTAAACCAATGTTACCAATGTTTAAATATATTACAATGCTTACATTGCATCCTTTCAAAGTGTTTTTTTTTTGTCTCTAATTGAATAATCACCCATATACCACACACCCTTTGTGGTTATGACACCTTCACCCATTTATGGTTCAGAATGAAGTGTTTAAAGTCAAAAAGAAAGCTGATTGCTGTCCTCCTTTATTAATCTGTCTCTTTGATCTGTGAGACTCTGATGTTTGGGTGTATTTCTGTTTCAGTCTCTGTCCATTCGTGCCTCATGTGCACGGTATGTGCTTGTCTGGCAGTGTAGCTTGGGCGTATGGCTCAATGAGTTTGAGCCGTATTGGAATTGCCTGCTCTCCTCAGGGAGTCAGAGCGGACGACTGGTGTGGAATGGCGGGAGAAGAGCAGCAACTTCATGATGGCAGTGTGTGTGTGTACGGAAGCGTGCTAGGAGAGTGCCTGGTTTTAATGGATCATATGGTTGATAAAGCGTGGAATGGAGAGACAGACGCTATCGATCTTACACTAAGTCCAATGCTACTGAGGTCCTTTGAGGCACACACACTCACACACACACACACACACACACACACACACACACACACACACACACACACGTTTGTTTTGTGGTTTATGGGGACTCTCCATGGGCATAATGGTTTTTATACCGTACAAACTGTATGGGCTGTTGCCCTACACCAACCCTACACCTAAACCTACCCCTTACAGAAAACTTTGTGCATTTTTAGATTTTCAAAAAAAACACCATTTAGTATGTTTTTTAAGCCTTTTGAATTACGGGGACATAGGCAGTGTCCTCATAAACAACCTTCAAATTGTAATACACTCCCTGTCCTTCCCATGTCATTAAGAAACAAATTTTGTCGTAAACCACAGAAACCAGTACACACACACACACACACACACACACACACACACACATACACACACACACACAAGAAGAGTATGTATGTATCATTGCTGACATTGCTTATAATGACAGAAATCTTTCTTCATTTTTGACATTTTGATACGGAAGTAAATATTCAGTTCAGTGAGTCAGATGTTGATTCAGCAACTGCAGTATCCTTCCTTCTGGATTCGTCATACTGATTCAAACTGATAACTTCTAGTCTTTTTGAACAAGCTGTTTGAACAATTCATTAAAAGAGTCAGGTCAAAGGAGTCATTTGTTCACAAATCAGACTATGTGTTTGAGAAGATTTTTAAACTGAGTCATTTGTTTGTCAATTGTACTACACTGTACTGTATGTCTAGATTCACTAAAAATAATAGGCTCATAAAAGTCATTTGTTAGTCAGTTGGACTACACTGATCGTGCTGTATGTTTTGATTCACTAAAAAGAACAGACTCATAAAAGTCATTTGTTCAATAATCAGACTACACTGCACTTTATATTTTGATTCACTAAACACAGACTCAAAAGAAACATTTGCTCAGCAGACTACATACCGCTGTTTTTGATTCACTAAAACAAACAGGCTCATAAGAGTCATTTGTTTGCTTATCAGACTACACTGTTTTCTTTTTTGAATTTACTAAAAAGAAGAGGCTCATGAGAGTCACTTGTTTGGTAATCAGACTACACTGCACTTTACATTTACTAAAAAACAGGCTCAAAAGAGTCATTTGTTCATCAGTTTGTCTACATGCTGCTGTATTTGATTCACTAAAAAACAGTCTCATAAGAGTCATTTGTTTGGTTATCAGACTACACTGTGTTTTATTATTTTGATTCACTAAAAAAAGAACAGTCTCATAAGAGTCATTTGTGTGGCTATCAGACTGCACTGTTTTATTTTTTGGTTCACTAAAAAGAAGAGGCTCATAAGAGCCATTTCTTTGGTAATCAGACTACACTGCACTTTACATTATGATTCACTAAAAAACAGGTTAAAAAGAGTCACTTGTTCATCAGCTGGACTACATGCTGTATTTGATTCTCTAAAAAGAATAGTCTCATAAGTGTGATTTGTTTGGTTATCAGACTACACTGTTTTATTTTTTTGATTCACTAAAGAGAACAGGCTCATAAGAACAATTTCTTCGGTAATCAGACTACACTGCACTTTACATTATGATTCACTAAAAAACATGTTCAAAAGAGTCATTTGTTCATCAGTTGGTCTACACCGTGCAATATATTTTGATTCACTAAAAACAGGCTCAAAAGAGTCATTTGTTCGTCAGTTGGTCTACACCGTGCAATATATTTTGATTCACTAAAAACAGGCTCAAAAGAGTCATTTGTTCATCAGTTGGTCTACACCGTGCAATATATTTTGATTCACTAAAAACAGGCTCAAAAGAGTCATTTGTTCGTCAGTTGGTCTACACCGTGCAATATATTTTGATTCACTAAAAACGTGTTCAAAAGAGTCATTTGTTCATCAGTTGGTCTACACCATGCAGTATATTTTGATTCACTAAAAACAGGCTCAAAAGAGTCATTTGTTCATCAGTTGGTCTACACCGTGCAATATATTTTTGATTCACTAAAAACAGGCTCAAAAGAGTCATTTGTTCATCAGTTGGACTACGCTGTGCTGTATGTTTTGATTCACTGAAAATAATGGGTTCGTAGGAGTCATTTGATTGTCAGCTAGACAACACTGGTCACACTGTATTTTTTTATTTTTATTTTTTGGCTCATAAGAGTTGTTTGTTTGGTAATCATTCTGCACTGGACACATTGTATGTTGTTTTTGCGCGCAGCCCATGAGGACATTAGAAAGATGTTTCACACAACACTATGTTTTTATTGCATCACATTCAATACTATACTGAAGATTCAGCAGCTACAAACCAAAAACTAGCAGCTACACACAAAATCGGTGCAGGAAACACTGCATTACATAAATGTATTATTTGAAATATTTCTAGATAATAACTAAAACGCAACTAACAGCCTACACATTAATTCCTTACAGACATTGCAATACCAAACAGAGAAGGTGACAACATATGCCTAGCAGAGGCCTGTTCCATATCCTAATCAAAAAAAGCAGTTTAACGAATGCCAGTTTTGATCAGTCAATATCATTAATGAGGAAGAACCCTGCGACCATGTAGGCAAGAGAGCAGATATACTGACAGAAGACAAGCAAACGATCTCAAGCCAATGAGCTCAATATCATCATCTGATGTAAAGTGATAATGGTGTCATCACGTCTTCATTTTGAACAGTGGCACATGGCCAAACGTCAGCTGGCATGGTGGCGGTTTAAACAAAACCCAGCCGATCATCTGGAACTGTTGTAACTCTGGATGTCTGACAGACAGTAAGTTGGCCTAATGTGATCCCGTTGGCAGTGAGGAGTGAATACCCCCCACCTTTCTTTCTCTCTTCCTCTCGATTTCTCTACCACTGTCTTTTTCCAGGTCCAGACAGACAGAAATAGCAGGGAACAGAGTGCTGAGGAGGCAGCAGCACCAGCAGTGATGATACAGCGCGTGTGACTGCCGCTGGAATGCAGAGAGCGTGTGTGTGTGTGTGTGTGTGTGTGAGCGCTTGTACGGATGAACGTGTGACCTGCTGAGGAATGCGCTACGTTCGTGTGACGTTGGGGGGCACGAGGAGATCCCAAGTCACAGATTAAAATGGTGCAGGCAAAGCGGTCGGTGTCCCCTCTTCATATTACTGTATGTGCTTTCTAATATTAACCCCTCTCTCAACCGCACACATGTTCTGTCCCATCCCTGAGGTGGGTGAGTGTTATTTTTAGGGCCTGGTTTTTCCACTACTGCATCAGCATGCTCAAGGAGGCTGGTCAGGTGGTGAGACGTGAGAGGGGCTTGCCTAATGAGAGAGGGCCAAAGGCAAGACTATGTAACAAACACTCAGCACTATTACACAAACACACATGCTATAAATCACTAAAGACCTCAGCAAATCTAACACATGCTTCTGCAGGGACTGGATTAGCTCTCACAAGACAACAAACACATGCAGTATATGTGTCAGGGGGGGTACAGCCGGATATAGCGTGTGTAAGTGTGTAATTTGCTTTTTGAGGTTGTACCATGGGTCAGGTGCAGCTGTCACTAGCCGTGGATATAATTAAATCGGTTGAGTTTTGCCAATCTAATTTTATTACAAGCTGCTTCGTCATGTACTCACCTTCATGTACTTTCAAACCCATATGAACTTTCTTTAGCGGGACACAAATTGAGATATTTTGCAGAATGTTTTGGTTGCTCTTCTTTTCACTGAAGGTAGGCTGTCATGCTTCAAAAAAAAGAAAGAAAAAAAGGTAAAAAAAAAGAAAAGAAAAGAACATAAATAAATAAATAAATGTGTGTGTGCTGTTTTGTCAGTCAATGCCATGGGTCACACATTAATTAATAGCACAGTTTTATAATTTTAGTATTGCTTTTATTATTTAATTAAATGTTTTATGTATGTAAAGTTTTTTTTTTTCTTGTATACTTGCAGTTTAGTTATTGTTAAGCAAAACGGAAATTAAAAATGAAAATTAATTTTAGGTAATTGAAATAAAGCTGAAATGAAATTAAACATAAATATTACAATAAAACATAAACTTTTCTTTAAAAAGTTTTAACTTAAAACTGAGAAATGTGTCTTGGCAACTAAGTTAAATAATTCTAAGTACTAAAATGACAAACTAAACAAAACTGAAGAAAAAAGCTATATAGATATAGCTATATATTCAAAATAATACTAAATGATATAACAGTATATAAATAATAACAAGATAAGACGAATAAAATATGAATATTTTCTTTTCATGCTTTTGTAAAACTTTAAAAAGTTCAGAAAAAGTAAAAACAAACAAACAAAAACAGCATCATATGGATGGTTTTTGCAGTCAACTTTTGTTCCTAAAGCATGAGGGTGAGTAAATTATGGCAAAAGTTTAATTTTTGGGTGAAATATCACTTAAAAATGAAGTGAACTGCAGTAAATATCTAAGGAATTCGGCATCAAAACCGAGGAAACGAGAGACCGAATTGTTCTCTCTCTCTCTCTCTCTCTCTGAGTTTTCACGTCTAAACAGACGTGACGGTTGTAATGCTTTAGGGACAGCCGCGAGACAGGGCTTATGAAAGCATGAGTGTGCATGTGTGTTTCCTTGCTGTCCCAGCCAGCATCAGCCTGTGTTGTCACAGGACAGGGGATGGGCGAAAGACCAGGGTGTCACTGTCACGTCTCACACACTCTTTCCTTCCTCTCTCATTGTCCACTGCAGTACAGTACATCTCTTGCTCTTCTCATTTATCCCTCGTCTGTTTTCTTTGCACATTCTGGACAGCTTACCACTTATAAAGGGGGCTACATTTTAAATAAACCTGTCCCCCGTTCCCCTTTATAAAAATAACCCCAACAGTTATTTTTAACTCTGACTCTGTGAAAAAGAAAAGTACTGAGAATATGTGTATATGTATGTTACAACATGAGTGATGTGTGTGCATGATGCATTCTCACATGAACAAGCTTCATCTAGGTCTTCTGTTGCTTACAAGAGCAGATGAAAGGACACTCTTATGCGTTATGGAAAATCAGTTTGATTCGTCTACAGTCAGCAGAGTCAAAGTATAGCTGAGATTTTAGACATGGTCTCGGCTGGATTCTTTTAAGATGAGTTAGTCTAGAAAGTTCTGACTTGAATATCCAAGGATTTTCATATAACTACAGTTCAAAAGGTTTTTGAAGGCAATTAATATTTTGAGTCAGCAAGGAGACATTAAAGACATGTATCACAAAAGATTGTACTGTACTTTTGAATCATAGTATTTTGTATAGTGGTTTTCACAAAATTATTAAGAAGCATGGCTGTTTTCAACATTTATAACATTTATAACGTACTTTGCTCTATATTTTGCATTATATAGAGCAACTTTATAGTTTTTTTTCTAAGGTTTGAAGTCTATTACACTTCACAATTCAAGGACACTTTCACACTTTGTTTTTAAATCATAAAAGACTGAATCATATCTTAAATAATAAATTAGAAGCTACTGTTTTGTTTTATTTATTTTTTTCCAAACATAAATATCTAACATTTTACTAACTAATGACCACAGCAGTTTTCTGGTTTATCAAGTATGTAAACTCACATTTTCAAATACACAACTGATTTAAGTACTGAGTATTTGAGTACTGTATTTAATTTGTGCTGCAGAACAACCGTGAAAATGTCTTCAATATGAAATGAAAATCACTATTCTAAAAACCCTTTGTCAGTAAACTGCTCTGAAGATGCAAGCCTGAGTGTTTTATGATGGGTGGACAGGTACATGTGAGGCACTGGGACAGTGCCTTGCCTAAGGAATATAGATCCACCCTTCCCACTCATGTTCAGAATTACTCAATCTACACATTTTAATATTTTGTAGAAATGGTTTGGCAGAGTTTGAACCAGCTTTGCTTCTGGCCTATTATTCTGGGCAGACCTTCTCCAGGTTGTTCAGACTAGTTAAACTGTGCTTGTGAGCCACAATGTTGGATTGAGATCAGAGCTTTGACTGGAATTGCAGGGCTTTCAAGTGTTTAAAGAGTTTCTCCCAAGCTTCATGTTTTTCTGTATTTCCTGCAATGAAAGATTTGCACCCCACACGTTGCTGTGATTTTTGTCTAAAAGGCTATTGGTCACGTCTCACCACAAAATCTTTTCCCACATTACAATTAGGTCACTATTACGCCTTCTGGCCAACTCCAGACAAGCTTTCCATGGTTCTTTTGGAGTAATTGGTCCTTTCATTCAGTCCTCCCATACAAGCCACTCCAGAGCTCTTGACATGGTTGACTAGTATTTGTTCTCAGCAGCTGAACTCTCCTGCACCTTCAAAGTGAATGTTGGACTCTTTATAGATTTTCTCAAAAATCAGTTGAGGAATGTCCTCTTCTAGGCAGTGTCCGGGTGGATTGCTTCCAGACAAATGAAGCAACAGTCCCCCTCTGGGACATCCCAACATCACACTTCACTATTTTATTTGTAATGCTTTGAGTAACAATGAGGAACACGACAACAAACAAGATATGATTGAAACATTTTTTTTAATTTATTTTTTTTTATACAGTTGAGGTCAAAAGTTTACATCCCCCTTTCGGAATCTGCAAAATGTTAATTAAAATAAGAGGGATCATACAAAATTTATGCTATTGTTTATTTAGTACTGACCTGAATAAGATATTTCACATAAAAGATGTTTACATATAGTCCACAAAAGAAAATAATAGTTGAATTTATAAAAATGACTCTGTTCAAAAGTTACATCTATAGTTCCTTGTTCTATTTACGACATCACAGCTGTGGTTTTGTTTGGCTGGTGTTATAGGGTCTGCTGTGTCTCAGACTGTTAAACTGCCTCATATTTACTGAAAAAGTCCTTCATTCAGACACTGAACTATAGCATCATATGTACTTTGATCTTTCAACAATGACTGTATGATTTTGAGATCCATCTTTTCACACTGAGGACAACTGAGGGACTCATATGAAACTATTACAGAAGGTTCAAACGCTCACTGATGCTCCAGAAGGAAAAACGATGCATTAAGAGCTGGGGGGTGAAAACTTTTGAACAGAATGGAGATGTGTACATTTTTCTTATTTTGCCTAAATATCATATTTTTTCATTTAGTACTGCCCTTCAGAGGCTACAGAAGATAGTTACATGTTTCCCAGAAGACAAATAAGTTTAACCTTACCTTCAAATTCAAAAAGTTTTCAAATTTTGCAGATTCTGAAAGGGGGACGTAAACTTTTGACCTCAACTGTATATAAATATTTTAAAATGATATATTTTAATGAATAATTTCCCCTTGTGGAGTTCTCATTCAGAAAATGATATCTTTACTCAGTCGTGATCAGAATTATTGGCACCTTTGGTAAATATGATCAAAGAAGGCTATGAAAATTAATCTGCATTGTTAATCCTTTGGATCTTTTATTTAAAAAATTCAAGAAAATTAATACTATTGATCTTGAGCTGAGAACTTAAAATGGGGGAAATATCATTACATGAAATAAATGTTTCCCTAATACATTAGCCTGATGCTGACACCCTTTTATTCAATACTTTTGAGCCTCCATTTTCTATAGTTGTAAAGCTCTCTATTTTCTCTATAATGCTGATGAGTTAGAGAACACCTGACAAGAGATCCAGAATTATTCAACTTCATTGTCCAGAATCTATCAGATCCCTTCAGATTCACAGCTCATGGCGGTGCTTCTTCTCTTCAGTTCAGCTTTCCTCATTTTCTACAAGTTAGGTCAGATGACTGGATGGCCATAGCAGAAACTTCAGTTTTGTGCCAGTGACATTTACTGTCATTTGTTTTTGAGGACATATGGTCTTGTCTAGTTGGAAGGTAAACATTTTCTCAGAATTCTAACAGAGTCAGTCACTTGTTGCTTTTATCTGTTGTTGCTGATGAATCCATAGTACCATGTGTCTAACAAGTGTCCAGGACCCTCCATGAGAAATAGGCCCACAACATCAAAAATACAGCAGTATATTATCCGTGTGTTCTGAAACCCCATCTTGGTGTTTCTTTTTAAAAACTAGTTTTTAGTTTCATCTGACCATAGAAGCCAGTCCCATTTGAAGTTCCAGTCGTGTCTGATAACTGAATATGCTGGAGTTTGTTTTTGGATGAGCTAGGAGAATTTTTCTTGAAACCCTCCCAAACAACATGTGGTGATGAAGGTGCTGTTTGACCATTTATTTTTAAGGTTTTCTGACCCCGAGACTCATCTATTTTCTACAATTCTCCAGCTGTGGTCCTTGGAGAGTCTTTAGCCACTCAAACTCTCCTACTCACCGTGCATTAGGATGATATAGACACACGTCCTCTTCCAGGCAGATTCATAACATTTTCTGTTGATTGGAAATTCTTAATTATTACCCTGATGTTGGAAATGGGAATTTTCACTGCTCTAGCTCTTTTCTTAAAGCCATTCAACTAATTTGTGAAGCTCAATTATCTTTTGCTGCACATCAGAAATGTATTATTTGTTTTTTCTCATTGTGATTGATGATTAAGGCAATTTGGGCTTTGTTTTCCCTCCTATTTATATTTTTGTGAAATAGGAAGCCATGGCTGGATAATTTCATGTTCATAATCACCCTGGAGTGCTCAAAATTGTAAATATGAATGGGAATATACTTCAGAGATATTTTAAAGAAATTTCGAGGCCTCAATAATTGTGTCAAACGTGTTATTTGAAAACATTTCATAATGAATTTTCCCCCATTTTCATTATTTTAATTCAAATGAAGTTAGATTTGTGATTTTTTAAAATAAAAGATCAAAAGGATTAATAATGCAGGTTTATTTTCAGAGCCTTCTTTGATCATATTTACCAAGGGTCCCAATAATTCTGACCACGACTGTAGTATTTTATCTTGTTTTTTTTTTGTCACTTGTATTGATAGGCAGAGAGAACAGAAAATTACTGGGAACAGAGTAGGAAATAGGGTCTACCGTATGCAATAATGCAGCACAATGACTAAAAAAATGTATGCAAATTGCATATTTATTTTTTTCTTAATTTTTTTCTTTTTCTTTTTTCTTCTTTTTTTCAGTTTCAGAAAATCTTCATTCCAAAAATAGCATTTGTTGAAGCCAAACTGACAGACAACTAGTATTCTCCTTCAATTTGTGATGTCATAGCGTGATGAATACTTTAACCCGATTTCGAAGCATTAGGATGTTTTCATTACAGATAGTAAAACTAAAATACTCAATCACATGACCAATATTTATTCACAATAAGAACATAGAAGACATAAATATTTAATGGAGAAATTTTATCCCACTAAATGAGCTAATTTCAAATTTGATGCCTGCAGAGTCTAAAGTTGGCATGGGCAACAAAGACTGGCATCAGGTGGCCTGAAATTCAGCTGAGAGAACATCCGCCTTCTGTTGGTGGATGACATCAGATCTGTGACTTTGATTGAAAACTACAAAGAGATGCCTTAGAAGGCAGAGTCTCTCAAGACAAAAAAGATGGGCTGAAACTACTCAAATGTGAAAGAATGTGGTAAAAGATTGTGGAATACTTTAAAAACAACTTCCTCAATGTCAAGTTGCAAGAGCACAAAATCTATCATCTATGATGCTGTAACTGTATCAAAGATTGAAGCTTCAATCTCTGTGCATGAGACAGGCGAAGACAACTGGATACATAATTCTTAGACCTCAGATGACACTATATCACTCATTGGCATGGATTACTATCATTGACATTACTAAATGAGCCCAAGAATACCTTGAAAGCACTGATGCAGCACAATCAGCCATGCCAGCTGCGGGTAACTAAAGCATATATTGCAAAAAGGAAGCCATATGTGAACATGTGGTCCGGCGCGTGTGTGCATAAGGCCAGAACTCATTTAAAATGGAATGTTTCAAAGTGGAAAATGTTCTATGAGTCAGGCGAGTCTAAATTTGACATTCTTTGCATTTGAAATCCGCGGATGCGTGTCCTCGAACTAAGAAAGGAGACCTTCTAGTATCTAATGATTAATTCAAAACCAGCATCTCTGATGGTATGGGGAGTATATAAATTGCGCTGGGTATGGTTGTTGCATGTTTGGAGGCACTATGAATGCTGAATGCTATATAAAGGTTTTAGAGCAACATATGCTCCCCTAAAGATGACGTCTATTTCAGCAGGACAATACAAAACCACATACTGCAGCTATTACAACAGCATGGCTTCGTAGTAGAAGAGTCCGGGTGCTGAATTGGCCTGCCTGCAGTCCAGATCTTTCACATATAGAGAACATTTGGTGCATCATTAAACGAAAAATACGTCAAAGATGACTACAAACTCTTCAGCAGCTGGAAACCTATATCAGGCAAGAATGGGACCAAATTCCAACACCAAAACTCCAGAAACTCATAACCTTGATGCCCAGACGTCTTCACACTGTTTTGAAAAGAAGAGGAGATGCTACACCATGCTAAACTTGCCCCCGTAGCAACTATTTTGAGAACTGTAGTAGGCAACAAATTTGAAATGAGCTCATTTTGTGCATAAAATTGTAAAATTTATCAGTTTAAACATTTGTTATGCTATCTATGTTCTATTGTGAATAAAATATTGGCTCATGTGATTTGAAAGTCTTATAGTTTTCATTTTATTCAAATTTTAAAAAAGTCCCAACATTTCCAGAATTCGGGTTGTACAATAACACTTTAACTCCTTTAACTCAATTTTCATAAGTGTTAAGATTTATGGGAAGCTCATCAAACATTGTGCTGTCCGTAGATGTGGAAAATTACACACTGTCTTTGCTGGACACAAAAAGTGCATTGTGTTGCATGATCAAAAGCAACCAGAACGCAATATAGTCAATGACTAATCATTTTTTTGTGCAACAAATCTTTACTAACATTATAAGTGAATCTCAAGTAACATTTTATTAATAAAAAAAATCATGTCATGACCACTTTAAATACATATTCTCACATACCAATGTAACATTAAAATATTTTATACATTTAATTTAAAATATAACAGAATTCAATTATTCATTTTATGTAGAATTTTAATATATGAATCAAATTATTTAAAATTTTAAAATTAAATGCAATTTTAGAATTAAATTTTAAAAGATTTTTTAATTCAGTAAACAAATAGAATTAGTATCTGTGTAAGGCAAGACCTACATTTCTTATACATTCAATAATAACAGTTACATAATATGAAAATTAGATATCTAAAGCTTTATAAACACTTTATCTAGAGTAATGATAAATAGCTCGACACAGTAAATGTCAAGTCTTATCAGTAGGTTAAGCCTGATTTATTGAACGAATGCACCAATAATGCATCGTCACAGTCACGTGACATTCACTGATATCTACGTCTAATTTTGGAGATAGCGTTCTTGTTTTATGGAATAGCCTTTGATATTAACTTTTCAAATAATAAACTTTATTCAGTTTTAATCTCTAAAACAGGCAGAGCCTTGCTAATCAAAGGACATGTAATTTGCCGCAATTAACCTTGATCTTGGAATTAGGCCCATTATAACTCAGGAACAGAATGTTGTTTTCAAGGCTAAAATAAAATGGTGCTGGTCCCGTTCAGCCGAGAGGTGTGGCCAGTCAGGTGAGGTTGATTACTTTGATGTCTTGGCTATAGGCAGCGGCGGAGGCTCTGGGGCGAGGAAAGGGAGGGGTACACAGAGCGCCCATCCAGCCCCGGCTGTACACAGCGCTCCTGAATGATTCATGCACACCAGAAAAATGCAAACTCGCATTTAGCGCACATATATTTGTTCTTTTAAAAGATTGATGGCCTTGAGCAGACAAAGAATGGGGTGAATAACTAATGTATGTTTTTGTTTCTTCTCAATGTGCACATTAGCGAGGCAGCTGATAATATTGTTTTTGAATATGCTAGTAAGCGTTTAACTGGGTAAGGAGTTGTGTGCCAGTGTGTGTGTCAACCCTTGATGCATAATTGAGTTTTTCAGAGAACAGGTTGCAGTGGAGATTATTATATATTAATATAATTTCAGGTTAGAGATGTTTCGTAATTTGTTTCTCTGTGGAATAAAGAGGCCTCAAATAAAGCAGAATAATCTCTCTGCCTACAACGTAAAAAAAAGTTGAAAATGACAATTACTGACATACATTTTACAAGAACATGCTATTTCAGTCTTTATACTTCAGATGGCCTATTTACACATGGTCACTTTATACATTTTCTTTGACTGGATAACTATCCGATTGTAAAAACACCAGGTGTAAATGCCCTCCGAAATACATTTGAGACAAATTGCAACTTCAGCACACCATTGCTGGAGGTAGCTTGAGATGAATTGGATGCAATTGGACAAATGTAAATAAAAAAAAATATAGGTCTGAAAATGTGTGCAACCAGCTCCCGGTAGCCAAACCACAGTGCTACTGTAGTATGCATCCACAGATACGGCTCTTCGGTGATTAGCATCTCTCTTTAGCAAACATGCAAATGAAACACAGCCTTTAGGCATAAAATCTTCAGTCTGCGGTGTCTTTGCATGTTCAACAAACAATCATCTTCATTGAAAGTGGTGAATGCTGAATTCTTTCACCAGTGCTGATGATGCTTTCTCAACTGTTGTGGTTTTTGATCTTGAAATCAGCTGATGATAAATGCAGAACTCCTGTTGATTTCGGTGACGTGAACTTTAAATGTGCATATAGCTAGGAACTGAAGATTAGTTTCATTTTCACGTTGCAGAGACGCATTTATGTGGCCAAGTGTAAATGGAACAAATATTAAAGGGGTCATATGCGATTTCAAGTTTTCCTTTCTCTTTGGAGTGTTACAAGCTGTTCATGCATGTATAAGATCCCTGAAGTTGCAAAGACTAAAGTTTCAAAACCAAAGAGATATTCTTTATAAAAGTTAAGACTCTGCCACAGCCCCCTAAAACGGCTCGTTCAAACACGCCCCCACATGTCTACGTCATGATGTGGGGAGATTTTCATAACACCGCCCAAACGTATACGCAATGAAAAAAGGCGGGACTTTTATTCTCGCTGTAGTGTTGTTGCTGCCGCAGGCGCCATGTCTCGGAGATGCTGTTTCATCATGAAAGCGAAACTACTTTGTTTGGGCTTCCAAAAGAGGACACAACTAGAAATCAGTGGTTAAGTTGTATTTACAACACTGTTCCAGAGCAGTACAACGCAAATATTCGAGTGTGTGCAGCACATTTTACGGAGGACTATTTCCTGAACTTGGAAGCTACAATGCTGGCTTGCACAAAGGCTGTTTCTATAAAGTGGGGCAATTCCAACTTTGCAAGGACAGTCTGACACTTCTGACTCACAGCCTGTAAGTACATTTCTGCCACTGACGATTCAAATGCGAGTTTTGAGCAGTGTAGAGTAGTGCTTGTTGTTTGTTGTTTCTCCGATCACAAATGCAGACATGGTAATGTTTACGCGGCGCGATGCAACGCGATGCGTAAAAAGACAGTATAAGTCATTATAATCAGTAATTATGTCCCCACTGGATGCAATAAATGCCTCGTTTATAATGGGTTTTATTGTTTTTGTGTGGTCGCGCCGTGAAACGCCATTACAATATGGTGAGGGGCGTAACATTTCTGTCTCACGCTTGAGGTATTCGGCCAATCACAACGCACCGGATAGCTGGCCAATCAGAGCACGCCTCGCTTCTCAGAACGATGAGCTTTGTAAAAATCAACGCGTTTCAGAAAGGCGGGGCTTAGAGGAGCAACAATAATGTACAGTATGTGGAAAATAATGTGTTTTTTGAACTTTAAACCACATAAACACATTGCATTACACCAAATACACAAAATTATGTTCTTTTTAGCAACATCATATGACCCCTTTAACCAATCGAATAGCTATCTGATCTGAGAAGATGCACAAAATGACAAGTGTAAATAGGCCCAAAATTTCATGTTTAATTCAGTGTGTTGCAAAAGTGAAAGTAGTTACGACACCTTTTTTTTAGTGTACATTTATTCCCACACTGCCATCAAATGCTTCAATGCCTTAACCAGCAGATACTAAACTAGTGCAGCCAGTTCCTCAGTTCTTTCGAACTAAATTGTTTTGTATGAATCCTGTGTGTCTGGTTGTTTTAAATTGCCATATATTATTTTGTAGTGTTCCATAAGCACAAACTGTTAAAACATTCCTCAGAATAGATTCTTTTGTGCTCCATAACAGGTTTGGAATGACACGAGGGTGACCAAATGATGACAGACTTTTCATTTTTGAGAGAATTATGCCTTTAATATGTCAACGCAGCATGTCAGACATCTGTAGGTGCACTCACCTGAAGCTGCACTCTCCAAACCTTTGTTCCACGATAGAAGACATTTTTATAATCGCTTGGGAAGGCTTAATTGAATAAATTCTAATCTAATTTAATTATGTTCAGGCCTGCAGAGGGACTATATCAAGAGTACACAGTCCTGAATTTCACAGAGACCCCCTTATGCTCATACATAAGCTTCTGGGTGTGAAGGGACTTGGCTGGGAACATTAAGAGACACAGATGACATGTTAGACCTGTCTGACTGCTGCTACACATTCTCTCACCCTTCCACCCTGTGTGGAACTCACAAACAACACGCACACGCTACTACGGATGTGCAGTAGTACATATTTTCGTTGACTAGTCTATTGTGCAAACAGCCATACGAAGCAAAAGCTCCAAACTTACTGAGTCTGTGTAGAGTGTGTGATTCTGGGTTGATGCTTGTGTGGAAAGCTGGCGGTCATCCTGGGTTTATCAGTGCATGCGTCCGGAACGTGTCACCTCACGCTGGGGTCTCCCCACCTATAAAATATGCATCACATACAGGATAACACGGAAAGAGCGAGGCAGCACACCACACTCACTCAGACTGGGACAACAATTGGGCTTTGCACCATTGAGCATGAGCCCTGCAAACACACACACTACACACATGCACAGCGGCGAGATTATCTAAAGGGTTGGTGAGAAGGTATATCCTCGCTATCTTGATTTCCGGTATCTGTTACATTTTAGTAAACAAATATGGGGGATCATACAGTGGCGGTAACGTAAGACACAACAGCACTTTAATTTGGTGATGAATGCGTAATGTGTGTGTGTGTATTTGATATGAAGGATTAAACAAAGCTTTGTTCTCATTGGGTTTCCACAAATATGTGTATGGCCAAGATTACAATGGCAATTGGCAGTAAGATGAGGTCACATTTATCATTTTTCTGTGAATTTTCATAGGTGAAATCCAGTCATATCAACAGGAATCCACGCGATCTGGAATTTTGTTTAAGGGCGAACAATTTCCCCATGCTGTTTGGTTTGAAAGTGACATCTGTGCAAGTGACGCTTCATACATTGCTTTTTACTACTACTGAAAACAGATGCATAGGAATTTTCTTGATTGCAAAATTTTACAGAAAACAACCCTTTGAAAAAATTTCTCCATACTAAGTAAAAATGTTTCAACCCACTAATATTGAAAGGTTAAGTTCAAGTGCTGCCTATAATGAAAAAGGTAAACAATAAGGTTTAATTCTTTTTTAGTTAGCATTGGGTATCGTAAGCTAAGATCAACATGTTTACAGGATTTATTAATCTACATTCATGTTCATTTATAAGTATACTATTGTTCAGTGTGAATTCATTTTGTTCATAATAATTAAACTAATATTAGTTTAAAATGTATTACGTCGGCGCCAACAGCTTCTTGGGCAGTGTGCTGACATATGGCGCCGTTGCCGGCTCGTGGGCCTTTCCTGCCCCCCCCCCCCCCCCCCCCCTCCCACTTTTCTTCCTGTCTAAAATACTGTCCTGTCCTAATAAAGGCAAAAACCGCCAAAAAATAAATCTTTTTTAAAATGTATTACGATATGCAGAAATGAACTTTAACCAAGATTTAAAAAGCCAGAAAAGTTTGTTTCTAGTTCATGATAGCCAATAAATTAAGAATAAATTAACCAATGTTAACTAACTTACAAAGAAAGTTATAACACTGCAAGTATAAAAGTATACAGCGCAAACTTGGCAGTGTAGAGATGTGTTGCTATCTTTCTATCAGTTTTTTAGCAACAGTTTTATTGTAGTAAGTAATTATGGTTTTTAAAGTTGTGATGAAACAGAAGTAGCAACATCTATTTTCTTTCATTTTGTGATGTACATGTGTGTTACAGTGTTACAGACTGTCAAAAAAGAAAAAATACAGAAAAAATTGATCATCTATAGCCTGCATTAAGAAAACAGATTCTAAAATAATTTTCCATTTCATGAAAACTTTAAAGGGAAGCATATCCATATTAAAATATCTCTCAACAAGAACATGCATGTTTATGACATGCAGAACGTTCCAACTTTTTCATCAGAGAGCTTTTTACAGCTCTCTGAAAATAACTGTGTGGCTTTCTCGTTGTGGGAGAGAAAAAAAACGAAACGATGTGAAATATGATGTCCGTTATGTAATCTTCTTATTCACATAGCATCCCATAACGCACCGCTCCTGAGAGTTATGTTGTACTGCAGCGCAGGTTGCACACGTCATTATGTCATCCATGCAACACAGTCCAGCCTGAATGACATCGGAGCGGCGTTCAAGGCTGACCACACCTCCACAGACACATGACCCTTAACCCAGACAAATCTTGACCACTGCACATCAGGGACAGATGGAATGCAGCCACTCGCTGCCAGAAACTCCACAGTGTGAGTATGTGTGTGTCTGTTTGCGTCTTTGTCAGAGAGACGATGCTGGGCTGTGAGGTCACAGCTGTGCTGGTCAACAAGCTCTGCCTACAGCAGCTGTCTTGGCCCCCATGAGACAAATGGGAAAAATCAGACTGTCCCTCACAAATAAACAGAGTAAAACAGACATGTACGCACAACATACACACATGCTTACCGCAGCACGTAGACTGTGCTGAGAAGGCAGCTGAATAACAAAGTTTTCTGACGTGCATCTGCCTTCAGTTCTCTCTTCCGACAAAATTTTATCCCGTCACCACCCTACTTCAGATCAGAAGGGAGCACGTCATCACAACATCACAGCAACAGGATCAAATACAGCACACGTTCACTAGGCTGCTGCAGTGACGCCCTGTAGACCACAGTCTGGGCGGCTGTCCATCTGACAACAGGAAGTCTCCTTGACCCGAGAGTTTTCTCATTGTTATTTTTTGGCTTTCGGTCTTCCTCTTGACAGCCATTACAAATGATCTCAGCCTGCATGAAAGCCATAAAACCTATTCCAAACCCCAAAACACCTCAAATTTACATGGTTTGCTTGCATTTTACCAAAGGATTTTAAGAAACATGATAGTGAGCATGTATGTGATTCTGTATACCTTAATATAAATGTGCATTGACCTCAAAACTAAAGGGTGTAATTTGTGCACCACTAGTATCACAAATTGGTCAGAATGCTGAAAGATACAAAGCCACAGCTTTTACACTTTTGAAATCAACCTAGAATTAGTTATTTTTGACCCTGTTAGCACTGTAAAAAATGACTGTGATTTTAACGGTAAAATACTGTAAAAATGCTACAGTAAAAACCATTAATTGGTTAACAGTAAGTTCCCCTATATACGGTAAAAAAACTGCATTGGACATTACATGTAATTTTACAGCAATATACAGGTATTGGAAGTGAAAAAGAACGTATAATTTATAGTGAAAAAATGTAAATTGACATTACCAGAATTCCTTTTCACATTTCACATTTTTTTCACAAATTTCAAATTTGATATTTTTCATTAAAACAACTATGTTTCTTAGTTTTTTTCTTATCAGTTGTGTACATTGGGTTGTATGTTACATCTAATGTTGTTAAATTAATGTTTATTGCATTATTTCAGTTTCATGTGTGTTAACATGATGGTGTTTAGTGTTTGTGTGAATGACACTGTGCAACTTCTATATTAGAATTCCCCTTGTGGAAAAGCTGCTTGTGATGAGCTTTGGTTCATTGTGTGATTTTCTCATCACCACCTGCTTATGATGATTATCAGTTTATTACAAAGGTAATGAACAGATTTCAGTACTTCAATAGGCAGGTATATTAACATTATATCAGCTAATGAAATACGCTTTTTAAATGTAAATTTAGGTTAAATCCATAAAACCTAAAATGTTGCTACAGTATTTTTTACGGTAAAATTCTGGCAACCACCGCTGCCAGTTTTTTACCGTAAATTTTTTACAGTGTATGACAGAAATAAATTACAATTATATGCTTTCTTTACATAGATTATAGTATCTAAAAGAGTATCTACAGAGTAAATTTGGCTATCTACATTTTTTCCACTTTTTGGCGAAATCAACCTAAATTGTCTTAAAAATGGTTGTCACAGTTATCTTTGCTTATCTGGGATAGAATAAATAAAATAATAAAAAGTAAAACACACTTTTGTTTCCACATATTTAGCTATAAAAATTTTTACATTTTATTTGCACAGATTCATGTGCCTAAAAGCACAAATCCATACTACATAGAATGCATAAAGTTGGTTTACACGTACACAACACAAACAATTTAACGCTCTAAAATTTAGACACTAGCTGGGTAGAGTACATATTGCATGGTATAAGTAAATAGTGTATAGTACATCATTTGGGATTCAAACTCAGGAAGCAACAGTGCTATATGTCGGCAAACTGCCCACAGGGCTATCGGCGCTGACAGATAGATCCTTATGTCAATGAACAATTACCATATACTGTCCTGAGCATATTTTTTCTGATAATATTTCAGCAATCAAGTAAGCTTGTGAACGACTCAGTATTAAAAAAATCTTAAAACATTTCTCATTCATTCATTCATTCATTCATTCATTCATTGAATGAACAGTGGACACCAGAAACAATTTAGATTTCGGCCAGAAACAGACATTACACTGGTCTGTAAATGCAAATGATCTTAAAATGTCTGTGACCATAAACCAGATGTGTAATTATCCAAGTTAAAGCTAGCTATAAACATGACAACAGCTTAACTAACTTGTTCAGCAAGATTCTTTTCAAACTGTTGCTCCACCATGACAGTTGTTGACCTGAAAGAAAGAAGTGACAGTAGATAAAGTCTTTGTCTAGTACAGTAAAGAAGGGTGCTAGCAATGGCAAGGTCATGGGTTCGAGTCCTAATGAATGCTTGAACTAATATACCTTAAATGCAATGTATTATGCATCAGGTAAAGCTTAAAATATAAAACACATTTGTGCTGTATTATGAATTACTGTTTAGCATTTCGAAAAACAATGCGTGAAATTCAGCTAGCTGAAGTGTTTGTTTTCATACTTGAGTACAATATGTTTTGGGCCTTAGATTCCGATATCAAATGGCCCATCCCAAAGTTTATATATTTTATAGCAGCCTGAGTGTGATTGAAGCACAAAGCACTAGTTCCAATCCTCAAAATTTACTCACTGTGCTACAGCTGTGTTTCCCTGTAGGCATTTACAGTACTTATAACTGTGTGAGAGAGAAAGAGAGAGTGAGAGAAAAAAAGAGGTGAGAGACGGTGATAGTCTTGGAGAGTGGTATGGTTTTGGATATTGCTCTGGTAATGTCCTCATCTATAATAGATCAGAATCTGAGATTCTTTGTCTTAACAAATCCTCTCAAATGTACTTTTCATGTTTGGCTGTCTCCTGTAACACGTGACCCCTGTAATACAGACATATCCTGTTACATGATACACACAGACCCAGACATACACAGACTCAACACATTTAAGTGTAGTTTGCAAGCCCTAGTTCTTCAGTATCACAAACAGGGGTTTTACCAGTTTTTTTATTTTTTATTTTTTTATTCATTTATTTTTTTTGCCATAGTAACATTCACGACATAATTAATAATTATCTGCCTCAGGGCAAGTTTTGTTCTGGGTTACAGACTTAAATAAATAAAAAAAATATCTTAATATATGTAATATATATGCATTTATTTTGAATCACTTCTTGTATTCCTCATTTTAAAGTTGCTTAATTAATATACATATATATTAATTATGAATTTTAAAAATTCCTCCAAATTTATGACCTTCAAGCTCAAGTGTTAAAGGTAAAGGAGGGAATAGATACAGTGTGGAAATTTGACAAATAATAAGAGTAGACCAAACACAGATTAGACTGTGCTGTGAAAAAAGATGCTCATATTAGATCATCCAATCCATATCCACCTTATTCCAAATGTAGAAGCAAACAATTTTTAACACATTTAACGTGTAAGGCCTCTGGTGTCATCCACTTCTAGTTATTTTACCTGAAAACAGTCTGTTATGCTACTTAATATTGAAAACTGGTGTTTGTTATATTTAATTTAATCATAACCACACTGGTTTTTAGTGCAAATACTTTTACCATTTACTGCACATTGTTATTCTTCTTGTTATTTACTTGTAGCAGCTAATGAATCAAAAGTCTCACACATTCACAGAAAACAGCTTACTTCCGCGTAAGCAGGGCAGACACGGGTCACACTCCCCTCCCCTGACTCCCCTGGTGCTGATGTACTTGTTGGTTTGCACATGCATGTTCATTTCTAAGCCCAAGCATGAGTTTCAGAGTTTGCGATTGTGCTCAAGTGTTCTCTCCCAGTGTAAAAATACTGCCCATATGATGGCAAGCACGTGGCATGGTGCTGATGACACAAGTAGCGCCTCCAAATAGCTCCGCCAAGCCTAAAAATAGCCTCCCTCCGAATGCAGCCAGCAACAAATACAGAGCAGCACTATCGTTTTACTCACCCTGAAAGAGAGAGAGGCTGTCCCTTGTTTAACAGTTTCATTATGTGAGGAGTGCGTCACTATGAGGTGGAAAAAAAGTGAAAAAGAGGGAAAAAATTAAAGAAAGGAAAGAAAGAGTGAGGGCGTAGTTGGCAGGGGGAATCGGTTACCAGAGGGGATTATGGGGTTCGGCAAACAAGAAGCCTGTATGTATGCGTGTTTTGGATCTTCGTGTTGGGTTATATAATGAAATGTATGCAAGTTTCTTTCAAGGTTCTTGAAAGGAGGGTGTTCCATCCTAAACCAGTACGTATTGAGACGGACCCCTTGAAATGGTGACAAAAAATGTAATTGTGCAATGTTGCATAGTCTTCTGTTTGTGTTTGGCAAGCACTTCCTCCCTCTTATATCACACAACTCAAACCACTTCCTCCTCTTATGACATCATCGTGATGGCCCACTGCCCCTGATGCTCTCACCACAGCGATGACTCCACGCCAGACCTCTTTCCACTCCTCCGCTCTGGCCCATTTGCGCAGGACACACACACACACACACACACACCGGGAGCGTGTGACGCAGCCAGACTTGGTCGGGCTCCTGTGGCCTGGTTCTCAGAGGCAGTACTGACTGGACTCTTTGTCTCAGCGGCAGAGTTAAAAATAAAACCCGGGAAAGAGTTTGGCTAGCGTTATACCAGTGTTAGTGATACGTTTCACCGGCGTCTGGGGGATAGAGACCCCTCTTACACACTCAGACACATACGGACACACTCACACACCTCTCTTGGGATCTGAACTCACCATGAACTTAGATGTGAAAAACATCCACAAGCAATGGCCCACAGTGTTTTCTGGCCCGGGTGGGAGCGTCCACAAAAACCGCCACCTCATGACGGAACACTTGTGTCATATTGCGTAAACTCAGACACACATGCAAATTCAATATACGTCCATGTAAACATGCAGCTCTCATACAGTTGTAATGGTTAAATATGATTCGGCTTTTCCTTTGGATTTACAAGAAGAAAAAGGAGGGCATTTTATAATGGAGATTTTGGGGAAGATTATGAAATGTAAAACTCACAGATAACTCTTAACCCAATACTACCTTGTTCTCTCAAGTGTGCAGAGATTCTGAATGTACCATTCAGAGCCCTTTCTTTTAAAATAAATCTTATGTTCCAAGTATTATTTAAAAACAAAAGCCAAAAAGTTAAATAAAATGTAGGATTACTCAGATGAGAATGTATTCTTGCATAGCTGTTTTATTTGAAAACTTTTTGTCTTTACTTTTTGACAGAGTTAAGGGAAATTAATTGCTTATGTACTTAAAAAATGTAATAAATATTAATAAAAAATAAACATTTAAATGGCATTTTTATATTTTTCACAATGCATATTTATTTTGCATTTACAAATCACTTTTCTTTATCCACACAAATGCATACAGAAATGGCCAATGGCATTAATGTATTATTTTGTTACACTTAATGAAAGCTTTAAATATGTCTAATTTGTTAATCTGAAAGGATGATTTATCAAATAATTCCAATTTATAAATTCTTCCTTCACTTTAAAAGAGTGTGTGAGTTTAACAGTAAGACGAGGATGATAGTGTGCTTGGTAATTTAAAGCTGCTGCCTTTATGTCTGTGTGTGTGTGTCAGTGAGAGATGTTATGGGGTCACCTCATACCCCCGAGGCAGGGCAAACCCTTGGCACATTCTGTGAGTACTGGACTCAAGAAACAGTCACAAGGGATCCCTCTTGCCAAAGTACACACACACCCAAGGATGCCATAGAAGAATCTGTCAGCTCGCTGGATGAGCTGGGTGGGGTAGGGGATCTTAAACTACACCCTGCCCCTCATTCCAACCCAAAGAGGAATCAGGTGGTGCGACGACACAGAGTGTGATGGAAAGAGAGCCAGATATATCAGCAGGCGAGCTATTAGTGTCTCACAGACACACACACGTAACACAGGGGTATGGTTACAGTGCATTATATGGAGATGATGCTCTTAGACTCTCTGGCATCGACCTGTATGTTTGTAAGTTGTATAACAACCGAGACGCTGTCAATGGAAAATGTTTTTTTTTCCTTTCTGTGTATGTGAATGCTTAAGTCATAAGTCAAAATGACCTGAATATAATCTTTCTGTACCTCTGTACCTTTAGAACAAATGCTAAACTGCTGTTATTGTTAAACTTTTATGTATTTCATGAATGAATTTTTTGTTCAAATCTGAAATAAAATATAAATATTAGATGAGTATTATTAGGAAAATTTAAAATGCTAATACCAAACTGACATGTGTTTTATGGTCTTTTTTTCACTAATGTGATGTGCAATTGCCATCTTAACTGCTCAGTAGATTGATATGTGCTTCATAGTAATTTTCTGACACACATGAAAGCTTACCTGCCCTAAATGAAGTGTTTTTGAGTGTGGTTTGGCCTTGAGTTTATGTCCTAAACATGCCCTCATTATGGGTTGGGTCTGTGAGGCGTCATCTCAGCACAAACATATTCTATTTTTCTCTTTCACCATACAGACTAAAGCAACACGCCTGTAACCGGGTCACACAAAAGAAACTGAAGTAAATAACCCATGTATACACAACATATTAATTGCTTTGCATCCTTCCTCCATCCATCTCTGGTTAATTTCCTCTCTTTCTCTCATATGTGCATAAACACACCTTTCCTTGTGCAAAGTTTGACCTGTTGCTGTTACACCAGTAAAATGTAAGAAGACAGACAGACATACCGACAGACTGACGGATGGATGGATGAATAGATAGATAGATGGATAGATAGATAGACTAGTTGAAGGCTGAAGATCAAAGTAGATTCTTTTTAGGTGTGTGTGTGCAAGTACTTGCGTATGCATGTGCACAAGCTTTTTGAACTAGATACAAATATGTTATCGCTCAGCCAGCACAGTTCACTCAGAGTAGCAGCAGCACAAGGATCTGTGGATTCGGTACTGGGAGGCCAGAAAAAAAGGTCTCTTCCTGCCAGTGTAAATCTTCCTGTGGAATTCAGACTACTCTGTTAGCTGCTCCTTATCAGAAAGAACCTCCTACGTCCCTAATACTTCACCACAATCACTCCGTTCTTCACCTGGAATGTTACATATTCCAAATTCCTCACACATTGTTGAATGCTTCCCATTTCAGAAAGCATCAGCTGGCACGGTTACAGCATCAGCATCACGTGAAGCACTGAAAAAACAGGAAGTCTCAGCTGAGAATCTGAAAAGGACTACAGCAGGAATTCCCTCTGTGCTCACAATTATGGGACAACTCCCACACAGACAGACACTGCTGCTCTGGTTGGCTCTCCTAGTCAACCAGACCTAGTATGGTATGGGGAGTGAATGCACACTGCAAATGCAATCCAAAATGATAAAGATCCCAGCCTTGATGTGTATGAGTTTAAAGCCATTCCTTCTGAAGTTTGCTGTAAGCGAGGCGTCTGAACATGCCTGAGGAGTGAGAGTCTCACCAGAATAAACCTGTTACACAACACACAATAAAATGACCACAGCCTTCTCATATCATCAAGATTAGGAACTCTCTCACTGATATTAGTCAGGCCGATGGAAGCTCCCGCTGCTCTCCCTCATATGGGCATTAGAGGTTTGCTTCCGTCAGCCAAAACAGTGTGTTCATGTACTGTATCATTAGACATGGAAATTCAGCTACTACAGCCACATGAGATCAAAAGAGTGCTTTAAACAGAGCTTTTGCTCCAATCTTCAAACATTTATATCAGTCAAATGTAAAGCACACACACTCAAGATAGCAGCAAACCAAATCTATCTATCTATCTATCTATCTATCTATCATCCATCCATCCATCCATCCATCCATCGTCTATCTCTCCATTCACCTATCCATCCATTCCTTCCATCTATCCATCAGTCTGTCTCTGTTCATCTGTCCATCCATCCATCTATATATCTATCAATCTTTTCATCTATATCTCCATCCATCCATCCATTTATCTATCTGACAGTCTATCAGACTATATCTGATGATCTTCCTAACTATGTATCTAGCTAGCAGTGTGATTGTTTGTCTTACTGCATTATTTACTGTTATAACCTGCAAACTTCAAAGTTCTTTCAAAGTTGAAACTAGAATAAACTTTTGACAAGGCTTCATCAAACCAACATTCGTGTATCATGACACACTTTACCAGCCTAGTGTAAACATTATAATAAAGTGGTATATGCCTACTATGTTCAGTCAACCTCCCAGCTGAATTCTGCTTCAGATTGTTCATATATCTCGTATATTAATCAGAATGCACTCTAACGGAAGGAAACCACACGCCAACACAAGAGACACAAGACAGCACATGTTTCAGTGCAGAATGACTGTATGCATAGGAATAGTGAGAAAAAAACTCATCTCACGGCTTTCTAAAAATGGACTAAAACCAAAACACATCAAACACATGACTTGAAACTGTATCCCATATAAAGTATCGTTAAGATCTACGAAGCATATTTAAAACTTGAATATAAGTTCCAATATGACTACAGCAGTGATATTGAGCTTGAGGGCTGGTGTCTCTGGAGTGTTTTGGTTCATTAAGATCCATATTGGCTGAGAGAGGCTGAGCACAAAATAACTTGAGATTTCTATCATACTGTCAGTCAAAGCAGTAACTACTAACTATTGATGGCCCACTGAACACAGGTGTGTGTGTGTGTGTGTGTGTGTGTGTGTGTGTGTGTGTGTGCGTAGACATGAGTGAAGGCAGGAGAAAAGCCCTAGGCTTTACAGAGATGAACAAAGACATCGGGGAGCAATCTGTAACACAGCACTGCTGCAGGGACACACACGCACACATGTAACACAAGGCACAGACAGTCATGCAGCTGTCAAAAGCCAGTGCATTCCAGTCATCAGGCTGGGCTTTGTCTCTCTCCCTCTCTCGTTGTTTCTCTCTATCATCTATGCCTGGATAAATTTGAAGGTACAATCCTCGAATGCTCAAACAATGAAAGAACCAAGGAACTGGTTTTGTAATTGATATGGGTGTTACTTCTAAAGAACAATGTGAAAGATTACTATTTAAAGGTATTGGATGTTTCTTTGCTGCTAACAGCGAATGAAACTGATTGATATTGTTAAAGGTTATAGTTAAAATGTCTTTAATAAAATTCTAAAATTACCAACTGATAATATAAAAAAATATTATTTAACATTTCAAGTTGCTGACTGCTAGAACTGCTACTGACAAAATGAATGGTGCTTCTCTTTATGTTTGTTTATGAGTGTTTATGTGTCTAATTGGCCCTTAAAAACTCCCAGAAGTTGTCTGTCCGATCATCTTGTTTGACCCGGTGGCACTGTGCTCGTCCTGCCAACTAAACATAATCTCATTACAGCCACATCACTGCATGCAGACACACACACACACACACACACACACACACACACTTACTTTGAGAAGCAGTGCACACTCTCTTATACCTTAAACATATACTGGCACAGATGTAGAAACACAAACAAACCTTTTTTAAACAAACATATTTCAAACACACAGAATAATCAAAACGCCACGTACATACATTTAAACACAAACACACACTCACACATATACACAAACGTGCACATTCTCTGGCTCGCAGCAGTGTTATAATGAGAGTGTTGGCAAGGGCATATGGCTATGTTGGATTAAGCCAGATGAAGTGCTGATTATTTAAACGAGTTTTACTCATCTTTTAATGTCTGACTAATTCTGCTGACTCAGGGCTGTTGACCTTGAGCAAGGTATGTATGCATGTGTCCAGTTGTATGTGAGCGTGCCAAAGATAAACCCACAGGATTCCTTAGTATTTTCTTTGTTGAACTGCTTACCAGATTTTTATGAACAGTTCATGAGTTCTTCTTGATGATCTTGAGATCCTTTTAATGTCCATATGTTCTTCAGATCTGTGTATGATCTGTTAACAGAGGAAAAGCACAATTATTTTGTCTCTTAAAAGCACTAAATTTAAACATTGTCTTGAATCTAAAACCTTCTAAATATAAAAGCTTTTACTACCACAGTGCAGCCACTTAACTTTTGTACTGCTTGATTGAAATAGACATTGAGTCTCACATGGACTTATAAACAAAAGTTTCAAATCATGAGATCTAATGAAAAATAAAAATAAATTGTCCTGAAATGTGGTTGTATTATGGTGATTCTTAAAGATATAGTTCACCCAAAAATGAATATTCTGTTATTAATTACTCACAACTGTCACAAACACGTATTAATAACAGAATTTTCATTTTTGGGTAAACTATCCCTTTAAGTTAAGTGGACAGCTTACCACTTAAAAATGTTTTATACATTAAAACATTTACTTGACTTGCTTAAAGAAGTTAGCTTGCAGTCATTTAATGTTGAATATATAAAATAAAAGGAAAAATACAGTTTCAATACTTTTCAAATAATAACTTGTGCAATAAAATTGCAAAACTAAATTGAATTTATTGTGGAGGAAAAGAGTTTAGGCAGGGGACATAAATAGAGAAGAAAAAATTGTTTAAGGGCAATATATCAATTAAAACTAAATTGTAAAAGAAGAAGAAGAAGAAAAAAAAACTTTTTAAAATCATTTTTTCAAGGAAAAAAAAATCACCTAATTGAAAAATATCAGTTAGGGTAGGATTGGCTGACCAGCCCACCTTATTCCATTCTTCTCTTTGGGGTCCTTTTTCCAGATCCCGAATTTTGAAGAGAAATGGATCATGAATGCAAAGCAGCCTGGAACAAAGGGAAAAATAAACAAATGGAAAAGTAAAACGGGACGCCTATTTCTAAATCGAGTGTTTGTTTACACACAATCACAAATGCGCACAAATACACACAAACAGAAATATACATGACGAAGATCATTGACGTTAAGCAAAATGACCTGTTTGGAGTGTGATATTTTCAATGTCTGTCACTACTAAACAGACCCAGCACTGCATATTCCAAACACTTACACAGTCACAACGAAACCCTCAAATGTGCTTTCTTAAAGGTCTCAGGACGTTATACAATGAAGCTGGGTGGGCTGACTGCGTGTTGGAGACAGTCATTATTGGAAAGAGAGATAGAGATGACTCTGTGTGTGTGTGTGTGTGTGTGTGTGTGTGTGCCAAGTGAGGGGGGCATTTCCCTAAGGGGGAACGTGCCACTTGGATCGGTAAATCACCATCGGACCCCCACTCTGCTCTCCTCCCCCACTTCAGACTGTGAGCCTGTCAGAACCGATCACCTCATACAGTCTCCTCAGGGACAGAGAGAGACTGACTGAGAGAGAAACCTACAGGGGGATTTTATTATTATGAAATACATACGAATAGCTTCAATATTTCCATCTTCAAGGTTTCCATTACCTGTTGCGCACTAGGCGATAAACACTGTTTTTTCCTCCTTTTTTTAAATCATCACTAAATGCTAAGTATAATGAAATACGTTTCATTACAAAAGTTCTATTACCTCACACTGGACTAAAATAACTATAACCCACACAGAAAGTCATTTTGAAATGTATTTCTGATAAAAAAGCTGAACAGTCTGAAGATTGTGGAGGAGGGAGAGAGGTAAGAAGTGTGTCTTATTAATTTATGTGCTGCTGGGCTGGTCTAATGAGATTACGAGCAGAGATGGTAAATAGACAGAGCCACTCTATTAGAGCTCTGAGTCAGACTAGGAGAAGAACCCAGAGCCCCGGGCCCCTTCCCAGCTACACACTGCTCTGCTACAGGGGTCCCTAACCTTAAACCGCGCTGCTGTGGCTTATCACATACACACAGACCTGCATGAGTCAATGGCTATGAAGAGCACTCGTACGTACACACACACACACACCCTCTCGTTAAAACGGAGAATTAAAATAGATTCAATTTTATTTATTTAACAAAAATCTAATTATAATTATTAGACACTAAAACACTACATTTTTTTTTACATTATTATTTTTTACTATTGCTTATTTGAAGGATAATTAGGAATAATTAGCTCAACATACGCCCCTAAAATGAACATTTCTGCATTTTTATATTTTCATTAAGACATAATTTAGTAAGTCTATTAAGTTGTTTTGCTTGTAAAGACTATTGGTGATTTCAGGTTTTACTGTTCTTGTGGGAACATTTAGTTCCCACACTGCAGACAAAGCATGATCCACAAACAAGACAAAAAGTGTCAGAGTCATGTTGCTGTGGGTAGTGCATTTCCTCACAGCATGTGAAGTGCCACTGTGCTCATGAGGGCACAGGTTTAAGTCCTGCCTGCATTATTTCATTTCCATTGCTCAGTTGGTACACACGCTCCGGCATTTTGTGTGATGGTGGTTATGTAAATGACCTGAGTCAGAATCCAGCTTGTCATTCTTCCCAACCCTTCTTATCATTTCCTGCCTGCTCACCGACTGTCTATAAAACGCCAAAGTTACAAAAATAAAAAATAAATAAATAATGCACAGGGGTCACGAGACATTAAATAATTTTATATGCAGTACTATTGGAAAGGAGTCATGTTAATGTGTTTGGTCTTGGTGGAATAGATCTGCTACACCGCTACTGCTGCTGCAGAGCAAGTACAGAGACTTGCTACTCCCAATACATCGACAACATGCTGCTGTGAACATGTAAGAAATACTGCTGCTGCACATATAACATATATGAAATAACCCCCATATATAGCATGAATCATCCAGTAGTACATCTATGCAGGTGGAGCTGGGGAAGGTGGAGGGTTTCTGAAGCGTGCTCCAACTGCTACAGCAAGCACTAGCCAAGTATTTGAATGTTAAGCAGCAAGCTCATTGGCTGCTGATACAAAAAGAACCAATCAGATGTGCCATGTGATGATGGCATAATGTAAGATTGAATTAGACATATTGGACCAAGCCATCTAGAGTTTCATGACCGAACTTTGGATTTATTTGAAAAAGAAAACTTTTAGAATTAGAAACAAGACAGTAAAGACATTACTGTCTTGTTTGATCAGTTAAATGCATTCCTGCTGAATTCATTTGTCATCATATATACAAAGCCCAAATTTTTGAATGGTAATATATAAATGTGTATTTGAATAATTTTTTTTAATTTCTGAAATTTCAAAAATGCTCAGTGTCACATATTTTATTATTGACATAAACAGACAATCATAAATATTTACCTTTTACATTTAACATTTTTTCAAATTTTCATGCTAATTTTCAAATTAGCTTTTGAATGCCAGATTTTCAGTGGGATCTCAGACTTCTATATTTATATTAGCTGTATGCTAACAATGATATTAGCTTAGTCTCGTCACACAACCAGAAGCTCCGAACAGGTTTACGGGAATCTATCCAACTCCTTCCTCAGCATTTGACCTCTCAGTTTGTTCTCTTCTTTTCCGCACTGTCTTTCCGATCTCAAATCCCGTCCTACAATGTGTCCACATTTAAACTCAAACGTGCGTATGGGGAAAGACTCTTAAGACGGTCTTACTGTCTTGGTGTGACGTATGCAAGGATCAAGGCTCTTAGGGCAGTCCTGGCTAAACTAGTTAAACGTTTCCGGCCGCGGCTTCCCCCACTCCTGTTGCCTCATGGCTTTTCCCTAACTCAGTGTATTATGCCATGCCACAAATAGCTACGAGGAGGGATGAGTGCGCTTCTGAGGATGGCTAATAGGCTTAATGGGGTAGCCTGACCTAACGAGATCACCATCAGTGTCTTTGCATGTGTGCTTGTGCATATCTAGAGCACACTCAGATTGACACACTTGGTATTCATGGCTATGGCTGTTAAACTGAAATGAAATGATACACATAGGTGGCATATGTGGTTTGTGAGTGAAATAAGGTTACAAACAGACGAAGCTATTAGCGCACTAAATAGTAAACCATGGTGGTTTGGTTTCTTGCTTTAAGCATGAATCTCACAAAATTTTACATTTAGAATTAAAGGGATAGTTCAGACAAAAATGAAATTTTTCTCGTCAATTACTCACCCTCATGTCGTTCCAAACACGTAAGACCTTCATTCATCTTTGGAACACAAATTAAGATATTTTTGATGAAATCCGAGAGCTTTCTTGCTTCACAGATAGCAATGGAATTAACATGTTCAAGGCCCAGAAACGTAGTAAGGACATCATTAAAATAGTCCGTGTGAAATCAGTGGTTCAACCATAATTTTATGAAGCTACGTGAATACTTTTTGTGCGCAAAGAAAACAACAAAAACAACTTTATTCAACAATTTCTTCTCTCCTGTGTCAGTCTTCGACACGCATTTATGAGAGTACCTTTAAAACAAGAAAAAACAATGAAGAAAAAATAAACTTCAAAACTCAGTACAATAAAATTTAAGATAAACTCTTCTATATATTCTTCTCAACAAAATGCATCTTGTTTTAAGAATGTTTATCTATTTTTAAGTACTAATGCTAATCCTCTAATAATTGTGGTCATTATTTGTATTTACACATCAATTTTCACTAATGTTAATGAATTTTCATTCGTAATGAGTGACCACCTATCCAAGGTTAGTTATTTTGCATAACACACTACAATGTACTTTTTTTAACTGTGTCGTATAGATAGATAGATTTGTTCCCACAGTTTTTTGTAAATTTAAAATAAATTTAGTAAGAAATATACTGATGAATCTTGAATATTTGTTAACAGATTTCACACACAAATTGTTGCAAATGTACAGCTAGTGAATGAGAATTTTTTTTTTTGCCATGTAGTATATTGTAGTAGCTTGTGTGTGTGTGTGTGTGTGTATGTGTGTGTGTGTATGATGTGCGTCATAATCCTGGATGGAATTCCCTCATCAGTGAGAAGGTGTGTAAAGTCAGCTCTGTGTAATCCTAATCCTGACTCCACGTCAGAACGCGCAATGTGTCTCCCATTTCGTCACTCCATGTTGACAGGATTACCTCCTCTTTATTCCTCCTGCTGACCAAGAATTCCATCAGCAGCTCACCTGCCACATGCGCATACATACACACATTCACTATGAGATTTCAGTAGGCACAATTCCTTATTGCTCATGTGTAAATGCTGTCAAATATTCTGAAAAAAGATGTCAAAAGTGGTGTTTGTGTAATCAGCGTGTAACCTCCCCTGACCTGACATATTTTATATAAACCGGGTTACAGAACATTCCTTTTTTTTCCCACAGCGTGGCTGAAGTTACCAAACTCTGGTGAACATCTGCTGTGTGAACTCTGACTATATCTGAAATAATACATCAGTCACACTGGGCCTGAATGGGTTTCTTTGTCTCCCTGTGCTGCTATGACCGGAAACACACGCACGCATGTACATACAGCATTCTGAGAAGTTTTGCGTAAGAATCCGCGGGCCACCCAGCATTGGTCACGCTGTCGTTTTAGGAATGAATCGTCAGCAAACGCTCGATTGTCTTTGGGCAAGAAATCAGAACACAGCACACTAGAAATAAAATCATCCCAAAGTGCAGGCTCACTCTTGCTTTTAATTTGTCTGTCCTCATCTCCTGCTCTCTCTCTTTCTTTCTCTTTCCTCAAGATATATCCGCAGGAGGTATGAAGACAATGCTGACTCTCACACTCCCTTCAGTGCAGAACACTAGAGGCAATAAACTTTTCATTTGATGTCTGTGTTCTGTCTCTACTTCTTTTCAAAATCTCTCATTTTTCGTTTGCGCTCATGTCAAACTTGCTGCTGTCACAGCATGACTTTGTAAATTGTGCAGTGGCCGGGATCAGCGTGCCGCCAGTGTGAGTGAGTGAGTGAGTGTGTGTGTGTGTGTGTGTGTGTGTGCGTATTTGTGCAGTCTGCTAGATCAGACTGCTATCATCAAGGGAACTGTGAATAAAATCCATAACTTTCATTGACATTTCTATGGCGGAAGCAGGATGATCTGGATTTCCACAGTGAAAAGAAGCATTGAAGGATAAATGCTATCGGACTGACCCAAGATGAGGGCATTTGCATTGATACATTTTGTACTGAAATCATTCACATAAAAAAAACTCTCAGAAAGCTGCCCTGACGTATTTAAAGCACTGACATATTTATTATTCTGTACTACTATTTTTTTTTTTTTTACTTAGAATGAAGTGCATTTTTCTCCTATACTTAACTTAAAGTTGTGATGCAATGTAATTGCAGTGGGGAAAAATTTTTGATCCCCTGCTGATTTTGTACGTTTGCCCACTGACAAAGAAATGATCAGTCTATAATTTAAAATTTTTAAATTGATTTGCATTTTAATGAGTGAAATAAGTATTTGACCTCTTCACAAAACATGACTTAGTATTTGGTGGCAAAACCCTTGTTGGCAATCACAGAGGTCAGACGTTTCTTGTAGTTGGCCACCAGATTTGCACACATCTCAGGAGGGATTTTGTCCCACTCCTCTTTGCAGATCCTCTCCAAGTCATTAAGGTTTCAAAGCTGACGTTTGGCAACTCGAACCTTCAGCTCCCTCCACAGATTTTCTATGGGATTAAGGTCTGGAGACTGGCTAGACCACTCCAGGACCTTAATGTGCTTCTTCTTGAGCCACTCTTTTGTTGCCTTGGCCGTGTGTTTTGGGTTAGTGTCATGCAGGAATACCCATCCACGGCTCATTTTCAATGCCCCTGGCTGGCTTCAGTGCCCTGGCCCTGACGGTACATGGCCCCGTCCATCGTCCCTTTGATGCGGTGCATTTGTCCTGTCCCTTTAGTAGAAAAACACCCCCAAAGCATAATGTTTCCACCTCCATGTTTGACAGTGGGGATGGTGTTCTTGGGGTCATAGGCAGCATTCCTCCTCCTCCTCTAAACACGGCGAGTTGAGTTGATGCCAAAGAGCTGGATTTTGGTCTCATCTGACCACAACACTTTCACCCAGTTCTCCTCTGATTCATCCAGATGTTCACTGGCAAACTTCAGATGGGCCTGTTCATGTGCTTTCTTGAGCTGGGGGACCTTGCAGGCGCTGCAGGATTTCAGTCCTTCACGGCATAGTGTGGTACCAATTGTTTTCTTGGTGACTATGGTCCCAGCTGCCTTGAGATCATCGACAAGATCCTCCCGTGTAGTTCTGGGCTGATTCCTCACCGTTCTCATGATCGCTGAAACTCCACGAGGTGAGATCTTGCATGGAGCCCCAGACCAAGGGAGACTGACAGTTATTTTGTGTTTCTTCCATTTGTGAATAATCTCACCAACTGTTGTCACCTTCTCACCAAGCTGCTTGGCAATGGTCTTATGGCCATTCAGCCCGTGTGTAGGTCTACAATCTTGTCCCTGACATCCTTGGACAGCTTTTTGGTCTTGGCCATGGTGGAGAGTTTGGAATCTGATTGATTGATTGCTTCTGTGGACAGGTGTCTTGTATACAAGTAAGAAGCTGAGATTAGGAGCACTCCCTTTGGGGGTGTTCACACCTGGTCACTTCATGCGTTTTTTCTGATCAGATTGCTATCCGATCCTGAAAAGACCAGGTGTAAATGCCCTCTGAAACGCTTTCGAGACGCATTTAAATCTGATTGCTCAAACCTGGGTCGCATTCCAGACGAAACTAGTCAAGTGTAAATGCATCTGGTTGTTGAAACCACATATGGCCATTTTACTCCTCCCAAAATATTAAAATAATAATAGTGTGAGAGCGTTTTATAGGCTATATGGCATGTTATATTTAGATATGACTGCGCTAACGCAACAAGCATCACCGCAGATGAGTAGCTGAATATCTCTTCAGCAAGCCGACATGCAAACTGCCGCGAATGAAACTGAAAGTCGCAGACGTTCAACACACAATCATCTTCATTAAAAGTAGTGAGACTAACCTATCTTTCCAGTGCTGTTTCGTTCTCTGATATTGAAATTAGCTGATAATGAATAAAATGCAGCGCATACCTATTGCTTTCATTGACGTGAACTCCGTTAAATTTGCATATAGCGCGGGAACTGAAGAACGATTTATATCCGTTTTGCGAAGACACATTTATGTGGCCAAGTGTAAATGGAAACGTTTTAACAAATCAGATGAATGTCGATCAGAAAGCAGCATGGAAGTGGCCAGAATGAGCAGGCCCTTTAAAGAGTAACTCTAATCTCAATTTCGTTACCTGTATAAAAGACACCTGGGAGCCAGAAATCTTGCTGATTGATAGGGGATCAAATACTTATTTCACTAATTAAAATGCAAATCAATTTATAACTTTTTAAAATGTTTTTCTGGATTTTTTTGTTGTTGTTGTTATTCTGTCTCTCACTGTTCAAATAAACCTACCATTAAAATTATAGACTGATCATTTCTTTGTCAGTAGGCAAACGTACAAATCAGCAGGGGATCAAATAATTTTTTCCCCCCACTGTAGCAACAGATATTTTCTGGGGGTTGGGGGGGGGGGGATGAGTGGGTACTTGGTTCAATTCATCAGTTGTTGATTGGAAGGAGGCAGAGTTGAATACAAGCTTGCAGTCTATTATGAAACAGGCATGGGTTTATGTGGACAAAATAACAGGAGAAATCCAGCATACATCACCAAAACGTCAGAAGTCTGACGATTCAATGGAAGATCGATGATGACGTTGATTAAAAATTACAAGTTCAATAAATAATGAATTGTTCACAATGAGATCAATAACATGCATTTAGAAAATAGATAGGGATCATTTCTGTTTCATGCCGACTTTACAGAAAATACATTTTGGAAGTTTTAATTTGTCACTGTTAAACCTTTGACCCATTTGGGGTTATTCAGCTATTTTTGATGATAGAAATATTATTAACTATATGCTAATGCACAACAATTCATGTTATGTGAGTGAATGTGGTTGTCACTACTGCAAATAACTGGCTAGCTAACAATTTTATATTCTAAGAACATTTTCTTGACATTCCAAATAAGTAATGAAAACATTATTTAAACATTCTGAAAAAGTCAGCAAAACATTTTTTCTCTTCATGAACAAATCCTAACACTCTCGCATGAATGTTGGACTGCTTGTGTACAGAATGTGATTAAAGTCGACATGAAATAAAAATGTCTGTCTATTTTGTCTATTTGTCTATTTACACTGTCTATTTTAAAAATGCAAAAAGTTCTTACTGTGAACATTTCATCCATGTTTAAATAAAATGTCATAACTTAGTCTCAAACCCCCACCTCTCTATACAATCGACTACAAGTTCACATTAATTTTTGAGAGTGATGCCCATCTCACAATCAATAACCGATACATAGAACCAAGTTTTTGCCCTACATATTTCTTTATTTTTGATAATCTGTTACATTTGAATGTACGTCACAATATTGAAGAAAAAAAACTCTCTACTTTCATTTCATTGCGACTTTAAGCAATCAGAAGAAGAGTGTCAACTGTATTTAACCCCTTTCAAAAGCTGCTGAGTACAGGTACAGCCTTCTGTTCTTCAGTTCCAGAATCCACTATGACTTCATAAAATAATACCCAGACTAAAAATGAATTTAATTTGCACCTGCATCACTTCCGCTATAACATTCTCAGAGCGTTTCTTATCTATTCTGTCTGGCATTTGGGAAAAGGTCAGAAAAGAATGTGCTCTGTAGACTGCAAAACTGTTCTGCACAAGCCCAACTCGCAGCTTTACTCCCCAGCTTTGTGTCGCCGCATCCTGAAACATTTAACTAACGTTGGACCATTTCAATGCACAATGGAACAAGGTTGTTTTAAGAGTGGAGAATGTGAGTGTGTGCTGCTAGTTTTCATGTTCTGTATACATGAAAGACATAAACTGGCCTCCATGACAACAAATAAGCAACCTGGACAATTTCCACTGCATCTGCTGCACTTTTATTAATTAACGTAAACTTGTTTTATGTGTGTGCATTTGTCAATAGGGTCTCGCTGACTTCATTCACTGGGGCTTTGTAAACTTGTGAGTCATAATAATTCTGACGATGAGTGTCTTTCCACCGGAACAAACGACATGAGGAACAAAAAGAACAGAGCAGTCCTCCTTTCTTCTATAGCTAGTGCTTATACAAATGCACACACAAACTATTCTGCATAGAACCCAGGTTTTTTAAGACCATTTTTCTTTTTTGGTTCTTGTACAGTTCAGCTGTAAAATCATTTTTGTGGGCTCAAATTTGTCGTTAAATAAATCGGAGGTCTAATCCCAACACTAACACAACTGAGACTTGTGTCTGTGATTTTGAATCTCTATAGGACTGTATATCTTTGAGCATGCTTGTATGTGAAGAGTCATAGTGCTGTACTGGAATATTCTTCTTGACAGAGATTAAACATTTATCATTTTCATTGCCCATGCACATATGCCAGGCTAAATATTAGGACTTGCCATTTACACATACTACCAGCACATCTAGGTCAGGTTAAGGCAATAATGAGAGATAATTTTTTACTGTAACCACTGACCTATGTTGTTGAAGGCTGTCCTAAATAACACATAGTAATGGTAGATGTTCCACTGACAGTCTCTTAATCATAGCAGAGTCTGTGAAAGTCATTTCATCATAGTAAGTAAAATAAATCTTAGTTGTGAATGTGGCCTAGCAATCTCTATAAAACATGCTATAAAAATATAATTCATCTACCGTGAGTGAATGTTAAGAACAATCTTTAAGTTGTTCTCACAGGATGCATGCAAAAACAGTCCGAGACCAGCGCTGTCAGGGGTACTCAGACCAGAGAGATGGTATGTAAAGTTCAAGCAGGCTTTAACACAACAGCATGGAATAGGCGATGGGTGAGCAAGAGGATGATCAGACAGGTGAGAAAGAAAACACAGACACCTTGACGACGAGGTAAACACTTTCCTTTCTTTTCCTGTAGGATGAACACACGACACTTGGAGATGGAGACACGGAGCTGGAGACAAGGAACTGGACACTGGAGATCGGAGACTTGGGTGTGGAAATGAACAACAGGCAAGTAGACTTCAGGTGAGTAACAATCCAAGGAGAACATCTGGTAGGTCTTAGACACGACTAGACAAACAGTGCGTGTGTGGGGAGTCCTTTTAACCAATGCAGGTGGAATGAGAGACAGCTGGTGATTGTGACTGGATGATTGGTGACAATGAGCAGGTGAGCAGCAGGGGGGGGATGATGGGAAATGTAGTTCAGATTGGGTGACAGAACTGGTGACCATGACAGTACTTCGCCCTCCCGGAAGGCACGACCTCGCGCCAAAAGGAATCCAACCAGGGAGGGAGGGAGGGTGGGCATCTTGGAGCTGTGGCAGTTGATAAACAGGTGAATAGGGCAGTGCGTGCAGGTTAGGACACCTCCAGGGCAGCGCCGGCAACTCAGGAAGCCAGGGAGGTGCCAACTATTCAGGGAGCCAGAGAGGTGCAGGCCATTCAGGAGGCCATGGAGAATGGGCCTTTGCGGTCTTTTCCAGGTTGCCCGGCTCGGCCACTATGGCCACGGGTATTGGGGGAAATTAGGGGCCTACAGGCCAGGATGGGTTCTGGAGGAGCGGGCACTGGAGGACGCTCTGGAGGAGCGGGGCTGGCGGAGGAAGGAGCTTTGGGCGGGTTTTTCATGGGAATCAGGAGATGCATAAAAGTTGGCTGGGACCAGCGGAGACTCAGGAGACAAAGGAGGGCTGGACGGGACCAACGGAGACAAAGGAGACTCAGGAAACGGAGATGAAGGAGAACTGGGCTCCTGGTTGAGCTCTGTGATGTGAGTGGGCTCCCGGTTGAGCTCTGGAGAGCATTTTGGAGCCGGAGTCTTCATTGGACTGTACTCGGGAGTAGAAGTCAACTCTGGACTGAGTTAGGGGACAGGAGCCATATCTGGGCTCCAAGACATCCCATCATATTCCACCAGTACTCCCAGGAGCACATGTGCGACGGCCATTTTGAATGAAGGCTCAGGTGCGGCTGCCATGACGGGATGGAATTCAGACAGGGAGGTAATGACTGGACGAAGTTTTGGATAAGGGAGCCTGAGAGGGCCTTCCAGAGAGAAATAACCGCAGGATCCGCCACTTTCGCTCCCAAGTCGGCACTGTTAGAAACCATCTTCCTGGCTCGAGGAAAAACTTGTGACTTTGGTTTGAAGATTTCACATACTGGAGTGGACCTTGGGACTGGAGTTGGCACAATGAATAAACCGCCGGTACCAGGCGGGCTGGAGTGTGTTGGGACAGCAGCAACCGAGTTACGCTGGCGTTTTCATCGACCTCGCCAGCGATGAATGACGAACCAGCTAACAATAGCACATGACTGATATACTGGGCCAGGGAACGGGGGGTTGTAGCTGCTGGTGCTTGGAGGAAGAGTTGGTCATCCAGATCACTCCAGAAGACTGCCTTTAATGTCCCATCATTCCAAGGCACCTGGTGGGCAAGCTGGAGGAACTCCTCAACATAGAACTCGATAGGGCGGCCATCTTGGGTTATGGAGAAAATTAGTGTGGCTGGATCAAAAATGGAGCTCATATTGCTGTTGTGGTCTCGTCTTCTGTCAGGGGTACACAGACCAGAGAGATGGTAAGTAAAGTTCAAGCAGACTTTAACACAACAGCATGGAATAGGCGATGGGTGATCAGGTAAACATAGAAGTTGCAGCAGGAGGCTGATCAGACAGGTGAGAAGCCACACACACACACACACACACACACTTACTTACAGGCCTTGATGAAGACGTAAACACTTTCCTTTCTTTTCTTGTAGGATGAACACACGACACTTGGAATGGAGACACGGCGCTGGAGACAAGGAACTGGACGCTGGAGAGCAGAGATAGGAGACTAGGGTGTGGAAATGAACAACAAGTAAGTAGATGTCAGGTGAGTAACAATCCAAGGAGAATATCTGGTAGGTCTTAGAAGTGACTAGACAAACAGTTGTGTGTGTGTGTGTGTGGTGAGTCCTTTTAACCGGTGCAAATGGAATGAGAGACAGCTGGTGATTGTGACTGGATGATTGGTGACAATGAGCAGGTGAGCAGCAGGATAATAATTTCTTATTATTATCAGTGTTGAAAACAGTTGAGCAGCTTACTATTTTCTGGAAACCTGAAATATTTTTCTTTCAGTATTCTTTAATAAGCAGAAAGTTAAAAAAGAACAGCATTTAAAAAAAAAAATCCTTCCTTGCTGAATAAAAATAATAATTTCTAAAAAATCATACTGATCTCGAACTTTTGAATGGTATAAAATATATGGCTATAATATAAAGTTTGATACAATTTTCATATGTAAGCATAATGGACATTATAACTGAAATATAGCCAGAACTGAATTAAATAAAATCGTTAGTTTGTGAATCAATAGCCAGCCTTACCTAATTCAGACGACAAGTACAGAACATATCAAAACATATGAAAATATTTTCGCCTAAATTCAGCATACTGAACAGACTGCATCCCATGCAGCATTACTTTTGTGTGCATCAAATTATTGGCAACTAAATTCGAATGGACAGAATGCATGAGGCTTGCGTAAAAGACCCTCACTGTACAGACTCATACATTTATGATTACATTGTAAATTTATATTGAGCAAATAAGTATTACGAAAAGGGTATTTATGCTGCTTCAAGCAGATTCTGAATTACGTGGCCTGCACTGAGTTTTCCTGTGAATTTGCACAGTCACGTGTGTGTGACAGGAGAAAGTGAAATATTTCAGGGTAGATGCAGATCTGTCTGTGGTTTTCTCACAGATCTACAAAGACAAGTAGTGCAATACATATCCTCTTACTGCCACACACACAAATGCACGTCACTAGGAACGCGGTGCCTTGTTACACAAGCCCCCATTGGAAACAGGATGCTGCCTTATCAGACACATAGACTCAATGAGTAAACACCTTCACCAACAAATTTAGAAGTCTGTATCTAAACCCTGTCACCGCATTTGAGAGAGCGTGTGTGGTGTCAACGAATGTGTTAAAAGTTAACACAGAGGGCTGTTATTCACAGTATGAATCAGCAGAGAGGAAAAAGGAGAAGGAAACGTTTTGGTTGAGCATGCACATACACGTTAACGCACTCTTCCACACACACACACACACACACACACATATGTATATATATATATATATATATATATATATATATATGTACACACACTCGAGCACAGAAATAGCTCAGTCAGCACAAACAACACATTTCATTCATAAAAAGCAGCTCAGTCTCCGCCCATACATGGTCTGTCATCACCGAGTCATGTGACCCTAAACCGCACAGAGCAGAAGCAGAGCGACATATGCCCTGAAAGGGAAAGGAGTGAGAATAGAAAACTAGAGAGACAGAGAAAAGTAGAGAGATGAGGATGTTAACGGTTCTCTCGTCATCGCTGGTTACAGTTCCTTGGTTGGTGAATGTAGGAAATACCACAAAAACGTCACGTGGACAGAGTTCACTTTCCATTGTGCGCAACCCACCCCCTCACACACGCTCATACACACATACACATTTGGCAACTGTACACTAGAGTCACCAGCTGCCTTTCTCTCCACCCACGAATTTCACCATTGCAACAAACAACTTTCCATATTTCGCACAAACACTTAGACAATTACAGCATGACAGCTGCATCCATGATGGGCTGCACATCACAAAAGACTGTGTGTTTGTATGTGTTTGTGTGTGAGAGAGAGATTCACAATTTGTGTCAGATGGAGTATTGTTTCTTTGGTCTATATTCAGTTCTACATTTATTTTTGTGACAGGGGAACTAAAGGCATTTATTCTTGGCAAGTTGACGCATAACACGTCCATTGACTTTTTTCTATATCAAAATCAAGATTTTAGAGTCACATGTATAAAGGGAAGTGTGTATCTTAGGTCCTGAAACAATTCATTTGAAGTCACCATTTTTATTTACCTCTTGCCTTCACTAGTTCATTTTAAATGGTCACATGGTATGAAAAAAAAATATTTTTTATAAGTACAAACATTCCATATTCCATGCAGTCTATCAATATCATGTCATAAAAAAAATCCATCTATTATTAACGATGCAACTGTTTAAAATAGTTTTAAACAGACAATAGCTTGTCACATCGCAAGATATGTTATGTTTTCTTCTCACACTTCAATTTCTATATATATAAAGACATATAAAAATAACATTTATTATTTTATCTTTTCACTCAAAAATGATATATCTTTTCACAAACAACATAGAAAAGTAAAACATTGAATTAAATGTGAAATTTGGTTACACTTTATTTTAAGGTGTCCTTGTTACAGTGTAATTATACATTTAAGTACAAAGTAATATTAATTAACTACATGTATCTACTATATGGTTAGGATTAGGGTTTGGCTTAGGATTTCTTGCACGTAATTATGCATAATTTATCGTTATTATAATAGTAACTACATGTAACGTGTAACAAGGACACCGTAAAAAAAAGTGCTACCTGAAATTTTTAAGCAGAAAAACTGAAAAAGTATTTTCTTGTATAAGAAACCTTTGTTTTAAGCACTACTTCAAACACACACACACACACACACATACACAGATATATATTACACACAAACACACTTGACATCTACAGACCATGTGCTTTTCATTGTTTGTGATGCAACTCCCCAGACAGTGTCTGTGTTTGAGTGAAACATATTTTAATGTCTTCTACCTCATAATCACGACTGGATGAAGCTCTTTGAGAAAAACTGAAATTTGAATCCGAAGATTCGTTACCACTTTCCATCCCTTCCTTATCATCATCATCAACATCAACATCATCAACAAGATTTATTTTTTTCTGTTTAACACTCTGAACTTCACTTGAACTTTTCCTTTTACCTGGAATCTTAAACTCAGCTGTATCTGATTCTAGATCAACATCATCACACAGTTCGAACAATTGACACTTCACATTATCACTTTTATCCACAAACTGACTAGTAATGGTACTGATCTTTCACTTACTACACTAGTAGGTTTAATTACCTTCTGTAAAAAGATATTGTTTGGTTCAGTGATATCAGAAACTACATCCTGAGCTTCAGAAACACTACCATTATTCTCTACAACAGTCACCTTTTTCACACTCAAAATGGAAGCATTAGAAGTCCCTGCTACAACCCTTTCCTCATCATCACTGTTTAGACTAACCTCCATGTTTTGCCCATCAGTCGATGTATTATCCTCTTTATTCCTTTTAGGGCAAGTCCGAATCAGATGGCCTACCCCACCACAATTAAAGCACTTCATCTTATCTGTTGTGGCATAGAAAACATAATCAAAGTTGTCAACCTTAATGTTAAAAGTCAAGTCAAGTCAGGGCTTGACGCTTACCTTTTTCCCAAGGAGCACATGTGCTCCTAAGTTAAAAAATTTAGGAGCGCATTAAAAAAATTTAGGGGCGCAATGCAAATTTTTCAAATTAGGGTGTTTTAGCTTAAAAAGGGGATATAAAGAGACATTACAAGCACAATTATTTAACTTATCAGAATACAGAAAGTACACAAAGTTTTTAAATAATTTTGCTTCAGACACTATTTAATAGAATAATTATGTAATTATTTATAGTCCTATTAAACTGTATGTACATTAGGTATGTGACGGTATCAAATTTTCACAATAGTCATTGAAGCTTTTGTCACTGTATATGTTTTTTTTTTTTTTTTTTTAATCACAATATATAATTTCTAAGTGAAAAAAGTGTTGTCCTCCTAACAGTTTAAATAACTTTATTAAAGATCATTTACTAAAATACTTTATTAAAAAATACACAAAAATATAAAAGTGTTTCAAGATTAGAGTGCAAAAGATTGTTCAAATGAACGAAAAAACAATAGGTAACACTTTACAATAAGGTCCCATTTGTTAACATTAGTTAAAGCAGGTTAACATTAACTAACAATGTGCAATAGCTAATTGTTGCAGCAGTTAATATTATTTGTTAATGTTGATTAATAAAAAATACAACTATGTTAGTTAATGTTAGCTCCATTGAATAATATTAACAGACACAACTTTTGATTTTATAATGTATTATTAAAAGTTGAAATTAAGATGAACATTATTAATAAATGCAGTCATTGTTTTTTCATGCTAACTAATGGAACCTGTTAAGTGTTACTGAACAATAATAACGAATCAGTCAATATAGTGGATAGGACATGTTTTAGGTTAGAAAAAAAATGTTTGATAATAAATAGCTCATTAAGCCTTTAAGTAATAATTATTTGATGCTATTGTGAAGACTAAAGCGAATATAAATATCTAAATGACTGTGAGTGTGAAACATTGAAACACTTTAGGAAAAAAAGCTGAGCCATAGGGTCAGTAACGCATGCTGCAGCGCCCTAGTGGCGAATGAACGTCATCTTTCTTTAACTCTGCCTCCGCCTTCATCTGTGCTCATTTAAATTAAACCCAGTAGCCTTTTTAAAGTTCAGTAATAACGAGGCTGTATCGCATTTTTTTTCATAAATAAACTGAATAAATGAATACGTTTGTTATAGGCTACTGTATAAGTTAGGCTGTTTTGTATTTTGTATTGTATTCGCACTTGTGCTCCTAAATACATTTTCCAGTTCGCACACATCTATTTTTAGTCGCAAATGCGAGTGAAATGCTCGCACTGTCGAGCCCTGCAAGTTCTTCGCTATCTTTCAAAATCATGTAGGCAAATCTTCTAAAAGAGACTACATGTTTTAACAGTGGTGAAGTAGTACCAATAAGGATTTTCTTGATCGGTGAAACCAGCTTTCCATAGCGGGAAAGGATCTTAACCAGTGTATCATCAGAAACAAAAGGTGGAATATTAGACAAAGTTACTTTTTTTGAGGGTGTTGAAAGCGGAAGAACAGGTGTGAAGAGATTATTTACAACAATTCCCTTTTCCACTAGTTCGTTTGCTTTTTCGACTGACTTCAAAAAAACCACAACAGCACTATTCATTTTAGATGCCGACAAAATACTGTCGTGACCAACAACTTCTCCCATTGCCAAACAACTATCTTCAACGCTCACCGCGGCCGCCACTTTAACACCGTGACGACGCGTGAGATTCTTTAGAACACCAACTCGTGAGTCCGCCATGTCCACGCAAGGGAAAACCCCCACGTGACCCCCCCCCCCAAAAAAAAACAAACAATCTAAACAATAAACAAAGAAGAAGAAAAAAAGAGAGAGAAAAAAAGAAAACTCACTCAAAAAAACACGCTCCACACTCACGACGCTCCAAACGCTCACGCTCACACTCACACCGGAAATGAGACAGAGAGAGAGAGAGAGAGAGAGACTGCCTGAATGAGCGCGTCCTCCATCAGGTTAAGTCATATATTCATGAAACAAATTAGTTTGCGATGTCCTAAGAGTAATGTTGTCGTAATATCCTAATATCTTTTCAGTGTTTAAGGGTAACGTACTCCCTCATTACTGGTGTCAATGCTATAAAGTGAAGCTTCAGCTTCTCCTGTCGTTTATCCCAGCGTTTCCCCCTTACGTCACTAGCTCCGCCCTTGGGCCTCTGCTCGTGACCAGAAGAGTAGAGGAGTCGTTTTGAGGGGGAGGGGAGGTTAACGTGTTTGATTAAAGATTACGAGGGCACATGAATTAAAAAAAATAATGAAGTGCGCGGATAAATTATTTATAATAAACACTACAGTATTCCATCAAAAAATAAGAATTGTCAATTTTGATTTCATGCCGACTTTAATATCCTAATGATTTTTGGCATAAATTTTTTTTGATCATTTGACCCATACAATGTTTTTTTTTTGGCTATTTCTCACAAATATACCCCAGCAACTTGCTGCTGGTTTTGTGGTCCAGGTCACAAAATGTGCTAATAACTAGTGCTGCTTTGTTGAGACAAGACCTCTTGTAGGAAGTTGAAGTTAAATTCAGGTATTTTTATTCATGCATAACTGATTAAACAGTCTGCAATCTAAAATAGTTGTAAATCTAAATGTTTTATTCTGAATTGCATGGATTGCAAGTGACTTCAAATTTATCTCTTTTTTTTCCTTCCCAGATATGTCAGGTTCTGAGTCCCACCACTATGCAGTGCATGGCCTCAGAGCTTCCCACAGTCTAAGCAGGCAGAAGGAAGTACCAGAGAGACCCGATGAGTCTGGCTTCATCCTGACAACGTTCAGTCTGTGCTGGCCCTCAAATTCATCACTCCTGCCAACTTCATCTACTACCCAAACCTGTTTGGAACCGCTTAGCAGTGTCTTGGGGTCCAGGAGCTCAAGCCAGGGTCTCCTATCATACTCAAGGTAACCAAGCATTTACCTACCCCAGCATTGTTGGTCTCTTTCTCAATTGTCCATTGCAGTTACTAGGATTTGAAATCTGATTTTCAGGGTAGAAACTTCCTCCTCCAGCCCCGGGTGGCAACGGAAGCTTAACTACACTGTTCTGATTGGAGAGACAAACCCTGCACATTAACTGTATCAGATACTCAACTGCTCTTTTTCCGCGAATCGCCCAATCTGACTGACGCCACAAGGTTCTGGTAAGTTGCTGAATACTGGGGCTCACATCCACTTTCACAGTGAGCTAATGCTTTGGGGAGTTTGTGGTTAGTATAGTTACTGAGAGGCTGACAAAGAAATAGAAAATATCTTCCTTATTAGACTTATTAGAGCTGAAAACCTAATAAAACTTTTTATGCTTCTCACTTTATGGCTGGTTGCTTCGCTGCTTGTCTGTTGACAGCGTACAAGAGAAAGTGCCACAGACCTTTATAGCCATGAATTCACAAAAGGAACAGACACATTGCTACCCACTGCTTTAGGACCACTGGCCTTACTATGACACAATGACATCAAATAAATAGAATTTCTCCATCTTTAGATGTATATTGATCTGCTCGAATGGTAGCTCAGGTTATTGGACAAGGTACCAGACTGCTAATTTTACCTGCTAGTACTGGTTTCATTCAGATGTTCACAAATGCTCCATTTGTGTCTGGTAGGTGGCATCGGCTTTCTCCAGGTGTGGTCCATCACTCTCTGACAGCCTCTTACTCTGCATTCAATCAGACCACCAATCAATTATGAGCATAGAGCACAAATGCCTGCCTGGCCTTTATCACAATACAGTCAGAGCTGCAGCACGTCTGCTCCAGGGAAGAGAATCAGCGGACGGCTTGAGTTACTGTTGTCTTTGACTCTCTGATGTTTCCTGATTTGGGCTTTTTTTACGAGAGCATCTGCTTCAGGAACAGTTTGAACTTTGGATGGTAGCTGTGTGGCTTTATAGAGAGCTGCTTGATTGCTTTTACATGTGCCAAATGTTTCAGCAAGGCAGACTGCATTTTCATCTCTTTTATACCTCTTTAATTTCTGTCTGAAAAAGAAGAGCAGCTGTGAGTCAGTTAATTTAAAGGTTCACTTCCAATTTTACATATGACTTTAATCTGGAAACATCAACTGGAACTGGAACATGACTTTACATTGGACTAAAATCCCAAATGTAGACGTAACCTCCTCATTTTCACAAGCCACTGGTCTTGACATATGGCGCTGTGGTTCTCCTGTGGGACACAGGTTCAAGTCTCAAACTGACTCCTCTTCTTTCCCCAACGACTGTATTCTGCTCTCAACTATACGAGCTAATAAAAAGGCAAAGTGATTCAGCACCTCTTGCTGGTTGGAGATTATAGGGTTCTTTTCTTGTCTAATAAAAGCTTGTGCTTGACTTTCAGGCTTTGTAGGGTTTAAACGGAAGTCTTTTATAAGACTAAAAGATGGAATTATCTCCTAAGGGGGTGTTGGATTTATGTTATTTGAAGTATGTTTGGGATTCAGGGATTTTAAAAGATTTTCGACTGGATTTGCTATTGTGCAACGCAACTCTGAAGTACAATTAGCTTTTAAACCGAATGTAGAATCACATTTTCATTTGGTCAAGTGGTTGTACAGTATTTCAAGAGAGTGGGAACTAACATTTTAGAAGCTACTTTGAAACTGTAACCTGCCAAGCTTCAAGCTGCTATTAATTTGGCTAAATTATTTGAACTACAGTCAAGATAACACTTAAAATGTATTTAGCTACACTACTAATTGCTAACAAAAAGCTAACTAATTAAAGCAGCTAGTATCAGACTATGGGGGCGGAGTCAAAAGTATCAATTATTTGTTGTATTATTACTATATTAATTTATTATATTAGTATAAACAATTATTATTAAACAATTATATTCATTTAGTAACATTTAAATATATCTTAGTGTAAGCTTTATCTTTAGAGTTTTATAATTCATTATCTTCTTGTCAATCCACCGGTTCACATTTACAACTGTCTGCATGTCTTCTGCGTAAAAATAAGGGTTGTTTTTGGCTTTGGTCTAAACAAAGAGCAGAAGGGCTTATCGAAAAATACATATACATTCTCTGCCAGCAGGTGGCGCTTTTCACCAGGAATATAGCCAGTTCCCCAGTAACCGCAGTAAACAAAGCAGGGCAGCACCTGACTTTGAAACTTGCAGTGCACAGCGCTCATATTTAATCAATTAAACCATAGCCTTTTGAAGTGTAAGCTATATCTCAGTTTACATGTATATTTTGTTTTTTTCACTGGAGCACCACCTGAGTCTTCTCCTCCCATTTCTACCAGTGATCCTTGTTTCCTTCCCACAGTACTACCTGCACAGATAGCATCACTTGGTTGTAGGTTGCCAAGTTGAGGGGACAAATGGGTTGAAATTTGTATGATGTGTCGATTGCATGAGAAGGATGCGTTTCATACAAGATCTGGCAACTGGACAACCTTGGAATATGTTGACGTGATTATTCATATTGAAGTTTGGGCCTTACAAATTACGGGAGTTTTACCGGAGGCGAATGCAGCGAACATATAATATACACCCAGTGGGATTTTTTTTTTATAGAGAGATTAAAAGTACGGAAGAAACACAGGAAAATATTTAAACTGGATGATAGCGGGATAGAATGGTAAAATACGGGAGAATCCCAGGAAAAACAGGAGGGTTGACGGGTATGTGCATCAGGTGGTTTTTCAGGCAATTTGAAAAAGGAATATTTTGCAAAATGCAAATGGAAACAGTTTTTTCGCATTTATAGGTCACCTAGTGTGCGTAAAAATCATATGATCATTCTTTAATGTACTATAACCTCCAAGAAACACCTCATATGTGCCCGCTCTCAAGTATAAGGGGCTTTCCTTGCTATTAAAGCTCAGATAACCCCTTATTTACACTGCACACATCTGCAGCGCATTACCGCTCCATTGCAGCCATTCTAATCAATACTTGTGTTTATACCAGCCATGCCGCGGCACATTTCAGAAGCATCCCAGAAGCGGATTTCCGCACTGCTTCGCTAAAGATACACTCCTACATCTACTTTGATTAAAAATAATGGCTACTGCGGTGGCTGCGATATACGTAAACCTACCAACATCCGTCATCATGACTTGTTGCAGGAGGAAAAAAAAACGCTTTAGTCACAAACATCGGTTAATGGAAACGCCGTCATTTTGCAATAGTTTTTATCGACATTTATAACATACAAATCTGTAATGGAAACGCACCTAGCGACTCTTAATGAGTGACTCAGTAAATCATTCACACAAAAACATTGATTCATTCAGGAATAAACAGTGACTCTTTATGAGCGAGTCAGTGAATCATTCACTCAACTAATTTGTTCAACAACATTGATTCATTCAGGATTGAAAGCAGTGACTCTTTATGAGTTAACCACTGAATCTGTCACTCAACCACTTTGTTCAAAATCTTTGATTCATTCAGGAACAAAATCAAAGACTCAGTCAATGAATCAATCACTCCAGAATGAGACACCACCTATTGTGTATTGCTTAGAGAAATAAATATCACATAACACTTTTTTAATTCTGCAATTAAAAAATTTAACTGGGATCAAAACATCTATTAACATTAAATTGAACTTAACTTTACAATAAACACAACTTAAAAACACAAATTTTGAATTATTTTTTTTAGCTGATTCATAAAATTAATTGGACTTCACAGCATTACATACTGTATGAGAAGGACTGATTATTCAGCACACTCTCATGGTGATTCATAACTGTTTCACATTTTAGCAAATATTTGCTGAATTTGTAATATAATTCATACATTTTCATACAATCTGCTAACGCCCTACTGAGGGTTAGTTTTTGTGGTGGACCCTAATGCTTATTTTTTACATACAAATTCATACTAAATTGTAAAATAATTATTTTCTAATGAGGTTTGATTGGATTACCTCATTTCACTCTGTAGTAAAGCTGCAGGCGCAATAAAATGCGGTGAAAACTACAGAAATGTAGCTTGTTGTCACGTTACACCATGTTACTGGAAGAGCAATGCTGGTGAATACGCAACATAATGAGCACACACATGTAGCATGACACTAACAGCTATCACAGCCTAAGAGAATCTATTGAAAATTGTTTCCGCTTCTGATGTGTCAGGCTCTCAAAATGAGCTATTGTTCTGCCGCCTTTGAGAAATGCGACGTGAGTGATACTGATATCTTGTTGATTTCTCCACCTCACTCTCCTTGGCTTTGTTCACACTGCACGTAAATCCAATTTGTTTTTCGAAACTTTATTACTGACTGTCATTTTGTAAGTGATTTGTTTGTTCAAGCAGCGCTCTCGATATCCTGCATACAGTATCTACAGCGGTTGCCATAGGGATCTCTGAAGCGTCGGCACAACAGTGTCTGTCGTCATCTCCCCACAGTGCTGAACTCATAAGGCGCATCGGTAACACGAGCGTCAGGGGATTGCTGTATTTACACTCTCATACTTATGCTGTGTCTAAAATGCTCACTTGTTCGCTCGTTCAGTGCATAGTAAATGCCACAGATGAGCGTAAATGATTGAATTCAGCAACTGCTGTCGACATTATTGCTGTATAAATGAGTGAATTCAGTCATTGCTGATCCATATATAGCAATAATGTTTATAGCAATGGCTGAAGTCAATCATGTATGCCTGGTAATCTGTGCTTGCCAACAAAAATAGTTTCAATCTGAGCACTCAGACTGAAAAGCGTTATAAAATCTGATTTAAGAATGAAGAGTGATTTAGATTGGGTTTGTAAAACTTTCTCTTTTTCAGACTTTCTTTTTCAGTCTTTATTTTTCCTTATTTTCTAGTAAATAATTTGTCATACAGCAATATAAGAAACTTTTTTTCTGTCCATATATACAAATTCATGTTAAAAACATTATACCTATATACATATAATGGGTGTGTGTTAATGTTGACAATGTAAAACTAGGGCACAATGTACTTTATTAATATGAAGGAATTTTCCTCTTTTTAAAATTACTGGATTATGTCATGTCCTGAATTACCAGTATATTTCCCCCTTTTTTAAATAGTGTATTATTTTATATTATATATAACAGATGCATTTTATATTATGCATAACAGATTAAACATGTTAAAATATATATTTAGAGTCAGATTTCAGGACATTAAAATGTTTAGTTAGTTACAGTATTTTTTGGCATTCTGAGGTAAATAGTGATTTGCTATGGTGAGTGATTTTGTAAATCAATAGACATTTATTTTGAATGGACCACTCTTGGCCAGATTAAGCTAAAAATCCATATTTAATGAATATAGTGAAAGCCTTATGGTATTATTTTTCCAAACTGTCCATGTTCAAGCTGCTTCACCATCAGACATCTTTGAAATGTCTTCCCTAAATAAAACAGATGAAATGAATAAAACAGTACACTGAGGGCAGTGTTTTTCATAGTATATCCAGATTGCGACTGACTCATCTTCTGTGCGCTGCTTCGGCTGTGCTGAGCCATGAATCCTGCTCTGGATGTCAGTTGAATCTGAGTTTATTGATAAATCTGTCTGCAGTCCACATTTGGAATGGGGAATGTGTGAAAGCCGCTCTTTTGATCTAAATCAAACTTTTGAGAAGTGAAGACCTGCACCAGGCCTGCGCATTGAACTTTTGATCAACACTGTCTCGAAAAACTGTGAGAACAGAGCTCCTCTTCTCTCTCTAAATAGTGAATTATCTTTTTCATCACGTTCCTGTTCAGAAAGTTACTGCCCAGAGATCATACCCTCTTGTCTGAAAGATATATTGAGTTTTAGCTTGTTAAGTTGAGAATCAAGCAAGACTGTGTGCTTAAAGAATTAGGATATTTCGAACATTGAAAACATTTACTTGTCATTCCAAACCTGTTTGATATTTTCCTTAGAAAATTTTTTTAGAATGTAGATGGTTGTTTTCTTTTGCTTGCGTTTTCAATGGACCAAAACCCATTTAAAGGAAGAGTTCACCCAAAAATTAAAATATGTTAAATATTTATCCTCAGGCCATTCAAGATGTATATGAATTTGTTTCTTAAAGTACATACAGATTTAGATTAATTTAGCATTATATCACTTGCTCACCAATGGATCCAATGGATTTTTTTTTTTTTTTTTTTTTTTTGGCTTTAGTTTTAGTAATTTTCATATATTAACTTGATGCCAATTGGCTGAAAAGTAAATTTTCAATGAATTTAATTCAAGTGAATTATTCCTTAAAAGCATCAAAAGGACACTAAAAACTCTGTACAACTTTTGCACCTTATTTTAAGTCTTCTAAAGTCATATAATAGCTTTGTATGAGAAACCGTCAAAAATGTATTAATTAATATAATTTAAAACAACAAAAATTATTTTGTTAATTAAAATAAAACAGAAAAAAATCACAGAAAGATGTTGCTAACTAAAATAAGCTGAAGTATGAAAATTACTCAAATTGAAATTAAAATAATTTATTTAATATTTTAAAAAATAAAAATACTAAAACTTCAACTAAATTTAAAATGAATGCATGATAATAAAAAATAAAACAGCTAATTCTAATGAATTAATACTGCAATAGTATAGAAATAATACTAAAATAACACTTCTGTGAACAAATCATAAAGTTTTGTATTGTGAACCAGATCAAATGATTCATTTAAACAATGTGATTATTTAATTATTTTCTTAATTTGTTTGGATACTTCTCAATGAACTCTCATAAATGTGCCGATTTTTGTTTGTTTGTCACACAAAGCTATCATATGTCTTCAGAAGTCTTCAGGAATATAGCATCAAGAATTGTACAGTCCACATTTCTGATACTTTTATGGTATTTTTGCATTCTTTATTGCACTGGAAAACTTTAGTCCATATTCATTGCAATTGCAGAGAAAATGCAACGTTCTTCTGCTTGCTCCAAAATGTCTTTTTTCATGTTACATTGAAGAAAGTCAGTCAAATGTGTTTGGAATGAATTGAGGCTGAGTCAAAACCCCCCTTTATCTTCATGCATGTGTTTGTGTTGGTATGTAGGACACTTTTTCAATGACAATTTATGAGGCGGGTCATGAGAGCTTGTATTAAAGCACTGTGATATTCCATTATTTAATGATGAGCAGCATGACACCACCTGGTCACGGTCCATTACACTATTTATTGAGCTTCATCAAATTGTTTGAAAAGAAAAACATAAGCTGACATTCTGTTCAGAGATGGGTGAGCATAGCGTGTAATTGTGTTTTGAAGCAGATGGATTGAACACATAAGCCTGCTTCTATAAATAGTTTTTATAGTGAAGCACTTTATTTATTTTGACAGTAGGTTTAGTGAAGCATAATTGGGGCTGTTTGTGTTTTAACTGACAGTGTCTAAAATGATGCCTTGGAACGAGTCTTACACTCTCTCAGCTAGTGCTTTTATACAGCTTCAACATTGTCAGCCATTGACGTCAAGAGTGCATCTCAATGTACTTTATCATTCTGAGATGGAGATATTTGTATTTAATTGAGGCAGACCTATTTTTACAGGTTAATGCATCCAGTGAAGTAAGCATCTGCATGTCTTATTATATATATATATATATATATATATATATATATATATATACTATATACAAATTAACGACAGCAGTTCATTCATTTGTTGCATGAATTGATCTTATCAGGAACTGTTTGCTGCACATTTACCCACAGCATTCTGCGAACTCAATTCTGACGCATTGACTCGCTAAATTGGGCAAGATTAAATGTTTTGATTAGAGCTGGAGAGTGGACAAGGAGGAAGGAGGAACAATGCACTTAATTGTCTGTTATAAGCAGTTTTTGGCTGCTATAGAAAGACAACAGAAAGCTCACTGCTCTGGTTTGACTAAGCTGAAGCTGATTTCAGTAATGCCTCTTCATGGCATTTAAATAAAGGAAGTTTGAGTGGGAAAGAGCTCTTTTCACTGTTTGCCCAATGATTCATAAATAACCTTGAATAGCGTAATCTCTCGCCGCTGAATCTACCAGCAGTGCTCGCCAGTATCTGTTGTGTTTTAGATGCTGGTCACTGTAAATAATCATTAATCAGTACTTTTTTGCCTTGTTTTTACAGTAAATAAATTATGTAAACATTCTTAAAACAAGATAAATGTACTTGCAAAACAAAACTGCATAATTTGAAAACTGTCGAAAAACTATACACACACACACACACACACACACACACACACACACACACACATATATATATATATATATATATATATATATATATATATATGTGTGTGTATATATATATATATATATATATATATACAGTGCCCTCCACTAATATTGGCACACTTGGTAAATCTGAGCAAAGGTGGCTGTGAAAATAAATCTGCATTTTTTATCCTTTTGATCTTTCATTCAAAAAAATCACAAAATTCAAACTTATCATTGAAGTAAAACAATTGAAAGCGGGGAGAAAATCCCATGATGAAATAAATGTTTTTCTCCAATGAATGTTGGCCACAATTATTGGCACCCCTAGAAATCCTTATGAGTAAAATATCTCTGAAGTATATTCCCATTCATATTTACATTTTTAGCACACCAGGGTGATTAGGAGCATGAAAATGTCCAGCCATGACTTCTGTTCCACAGGATTATAAATATGAGGAACACAAATGTCAGCTTCCCTTAATCATCCATCACAAGGAGTAAAACCTAAGAATATAGTTCTGATGTGCAGAACAAGATTGCTGAGCATCACAAATTAGAAAGTGGCTGTAAGAAAATAGTTAAAGCATTGAAAATCCCCATTTTCATCATCAGGGCAATAATTAAGAGGTTCCAATCAACTAAAAATGTTAAAAATCTGCCTTGAAGAAGACATGTGTCTATATCGTCCTAATGCACGGTGAGGAGGAGAGTTTGAGTGGCTAAAGACTCTCCAAGGATCACAGCTGGAGAACTGTAGAGATTAGTTGAGTTTCGGGGTTAGAAAACCTTAAAAAAAAATATCAAACAGCCCCTACATCACCACATGTTGTGCGGGAGGGTTTCAAGAAAAATCCTCCTAGCTCATCCAAAAACAAACTCCAGCATATTCAGTTGTCAGACACGACTAGAACTTCAAATGGCACTGGCTTCTATGGTCACGTGAAACTAAAAAAAAAAGGAAGAGCTTTTTAGCAGCAAACCCACCAGATGAGTTTAGTACAAACAGGGATAAAAAAAGTACCCCATGCCCACGGTTAAATATACTGCTGGATCTTTAATGTTGTGGGCCTGTTTTTCTGCCGGAGGTCCTGGACATCTTGTTCAGATGCATGGCATCATGGATTCTATCAAATACCAACAGATAAAAAATCTAAACCTGACTGCCTCTGTTAGAAATCTTATAATGGGCCGTGTTTGGATCTTCCACCAGGACAACAATCCAAAAAACTAAACACAAATATGGGTCAATGAGCACAAAATGAATCTTTTACCATGGCTGTCCCTGTCCTCTGACCTGAACCCTACAGAAAATGAGTGGGGTGAACTGAAGAGAAGAAGTACTAACATGGAGCTGTGAATCTGAAGGATCTGGAGAGATTCTGTATGAAGGAATGGTCTCTGATCTCTTATCAGGTGTTCTCCAAACTCTTCAGGCATTACAGGAGAAAACTCAGGGCTGCTATCTTGGGAAAAGGACATTGCAATAATTGGGTGCCAATAATTGTGGCCAATATGAACTAGAGAAAGTATTTATTTCACAATACGATTTCTCCCCCACTTTCAATTGTTTTACTTCAATGATAGGTTAGAATTTTATGAATTTTTTGAATGAAAGATCAAAAGGATAAACAATGCAGATTTATTTTTACAGCCACCTTTGCTCATATTTACCAAGGGTGTCAATATTAGTGGAGGGCACTGTATATATATATAAAAGTAAAAAAGTAATATATTTAAAAAACATTTGTTTCATACTAAGTATAGTTCAAATCTATTAACATATTTCCTGACATATCGCTTGAGATTTACTGATATAAAAATTATAATTAAACTGTATTTGGAGCATCACTTCTGCAAAAGGCACATTTCTTAATATTAAGCCTGAAATGTGTTTTAAAGTCACTATTGATGAGGATTGTATGACCTTTGAATAATATCGGTCTTTAAATGTAAGATATTTAAAGTGTACCTAAAGTATACTTGCAATAGTTCCACTTTAGCACAGTCAAATATACTTCAGTATATCTTTAGTTGGACAATTAAAGTACAATGAGTACAAAATTTGTTGTTCTAAATTAGCAGACTTTAAACTTAAAGTCTGCAGGGCAATTGCAGGGCATTTTTTTTATTTTTTTTATTATATAGTACAGTGCTGGGTAGTAATTGGTTATATGTAATCTGGATTACATTACCAAATTCCAGAAATTAAATACCTGTAAAACACTCATAATCAGATTACAGTTACAGTTTTTTTTCTTGATTACATGTTATTCACACAATGGCAGTAAATTATTGATAATTTAGTGATTATATCTAATTCTTCCTTTTTATCTTTTGAATTTTCTTTTCTAAAGCAAAGCCAATCACTTATATACACTCATAAAGCCTTCTAGTAATTGTTAGTTAATTAGTTAGTTAGTTATTTGAATTTAATTTTACTTTTTAAAAATGTAATTAATTATTAGCTTTTTTATCAATTTACAAACCCCCTGCAGTTCCTTCATGAAGCTCAGTTTGGGAAACCATTATATAATGAAGACTAATGTTCAGTGCACTTCATGTTGTTAATCTCTTTCTTTCTTGTTCTCTCTTCTCCTATTTTAGACCAATTTGGTTTGATTTGGCAAGATTATTCTATTCAAATCAATGTGACAAACAAGTTTGGTCAAAAGTAATCAAAAAGTAGTCCGATTCTGTTACCTAAAATTTGTAATGTAATAGATTACATTACTAAGTACAATTCTCATCATGTAATTTGCGATCCATAATAGATCTGTAATAAATCCGTAAATATGTCAGTAATTTACACAGCACTGATAATATATAGTCAAATTTTGCTGTTGTTCTTTTTCATTATTTAGTTATGTTCTCTACATTGTGGTGTTTTCTAGTTTTGTTGATACAATTTAGTTTAAATTAAAATATGTCACACAGGGTACAACAACTTAATTATTATAGTGTACTTTTTTGGAATTTTTTTTAAACTTGTGGTGCGCCCAGTCAAAAATGATCAGTTTACAATCAATCAATCAATCAATCAATGAATCAATTTCTCTTCTATAAATGTCGTCTTTAAAAAAAATAAAAGGGCTGATCAATTTTGACATTCTCAATTGATTATATAGACTTTTATGTTTTAGGATGAACATAAACATTATAATTTTTGTCTGTGCTCAGACCTAGAGCTTGTCACCTTTAGTGGATCTTAACTTTTTTTTGACCATTTTGATGATCTGTGAAAACATTTGGCTTTGTGCAGCTATGTGAGGATGCGTGGAGCAATGCAAACGCTCGGCAGCACAGCGGAGTTAAGTAAGTCAGGCGGTGTCCTCTCTGAAGACAAACACATACTCTGAGAGAAAGCCTTCTGTTTACCAGAGCCAAGCGCGGCAGTCTTCCAGAGCAGCTTAAAACCTCTCGCACAAACACTCAATTAATCAAGTCCGTTTTAAATTCCACACATCAATCCGCAATAGAGAGTCTGACATTAGCACACAAGTTGCGCGCAAAGGGATTCTGGTACTTTAATATCAACAAACTCTCACTGGAACACATCAGCAGCTCCTGTGAAGATGAATGTTTATACTCCATTTCAACCATTCAAACAAAGGATTTGGGATTATTTTTATGTATTAGAGGTGTTAAGCCTGTCTGTTTGGCATTTAAAGCGTGTTTATTTGTTTGTTGTTGAAGTCAGATGAGCTCTGTATCAATAGAATGCAAATGTCCGCGTGCATAACTTACATGCCTGTTGCCATATTTGAAGTGAGCGAATCAGCGAAAATGAAAGCTCTCTATAGAGTACAAAGTCTCAAAATGCAATCTGATGCTCTAATTACCTCTTTTCAAAGTCACATTTGAGATTCGACTCTGTCCCAGGCCTTCACTATTACTACAATGAAAGAGCTCTACTGTATAGTGCTGATTTATTGCATGAATAGCTCAATGTGAGCAGTGTTTATTGCGGCTATTGGAAAGCATTTATTTAAACAAAACGTCAGCGTGTGAACAACTGCCTCGTCTTGAGTTTCTCTCCGAGCGGTGAAAGGTGGACGGTATCGATCGTTATAAGACACAATGTGTGTCCTCAGCTACACTCCGGGAAATAGGAATGCCAAACTGTTGCCCCTCCAGCACTTTCCTGCTAAATTAACAGCTTGATCAATGACAGGGAGGACACCTATTCTCTTCTGATGAGGAGTCACTCTGTCGAAAGCAATAAAGCTGAGCTCCAGTGAGATGTGGAGTAAAATGAGCCAAAAGCGTACCCACTTCTGCTGCATGCGGGTTTAGTGCGGGCGAAAGACTTGTTATGGTTCTTGTAAATGTAGCAGTGAGGGTTTGATGTAATTTAGTATTATGACAACTGTCTTAAATGTGTGATCTTGCTTACAGGTGCATCTCAATAAATTAGAATGTCGTGGAAAAGTTTATTTCAGTAATTCAACTCAAATTGTGAAACTCATGTATTAAATAAATTCAGTGTACACAGACTGAAGTAGTTTAAGTCTTTGGTTCTTTTAATTGTGACGATTTATGCTCACATTTAACAAAAACCCACCAATTCAACAAATTAGAATACTTCATAAGACCAATAAAAAATTTTTTTAGGGAATTGTTGGCCCTCTGGAAAGTATGTTCATTTACTCTATATGTACTCAATACTTAGTAGGGGTTCCTTTTGCTTTAATTCAGCGTGGCATGGAGGGGATCAGTTTGTGGCACTGCTCAGGTGTAATGGAAGCCCAGGTTTCTTTGATAGCGACCTTCAGGTCATCTGCATTGTTGGGTCTGGTGTCTCTCATCTTCCTCTTGACAATACCCTATAGATTCTCTATGGGGTTCAGGTCAGGCGAGTTTGCTGGCCAATCAAGCACAGTAACACCATGGTCACTGAACCAGCTTTTGGTACATTTGGCAGTGTGGGCAGGTGAAATGAAATCAGCATCTCCATAAAGCTTGTCAGCAGAAGGAAGCATGAAGTGCTCTAAAATTTACTGGTAGATGGCTGCGTTGACTGTGGACTTCAGAAAACACAGTGGACCAACACCAGCAGATGACATGGCAGCCCAAATCATCACTGACTGTGGAAACTTCACACTAGACTTCAAGCAGCTTGGATTCTGTGCCTCTCCACTCTTCCTCCAGACTCTGGGACTTTGATTTCCAAATGAAATGCAAAATTTACTTTCATCGGAAAAGACGACTTTGGACCACTGAGCAACAGTCCAGTTCTTTTTCTCCACAGCCCAGGTAAGAGGCTTCTGACGATGTTTCTGGTTCAGAAGTGGCTTGGTAGCCATTTTCCTGAAGACGTCTGAGTGTGGTGACTTTTGATGCACTGACTCCAGCTTCAGTTCACTCCTTGTGAAGCTCTCACAAGTGTTTGAATCAGCTTTGCTTGGCTGTATTCTCAAGCTTGTTGTCATCCCCGTTGCTTGTGCACCTTTTCCTACCCAAATTCTTCCTTCCAGTCAACTTTGCTTTGATACAGCACTCTGTAAACAGCCACACATTTCTGTAATGACCTTCTGTGACTTACCCTCTTTGTGGAGGACGTCAATGTTCGTCTTCTGGATCATTGCCAAGTCAGCAGTCTTCTCCATTATTGTGGTTTCAAAGAACAAGAGATACCCAGATTTTATACTGCAGGGATGGTCATTTATTGAAACTCAAATCTAAATATTCTAATATTTTGAGATACTGATATTTGACTTTCATGAGCTGTAAGCTCTAATCATCAAAATTAAAACAAAAAAACTTTTGAAATGTTTTACATGCAATGAATCTAAAATATATGAGAGTTTCACTTTTTGAAATAACTTACAAGAAAAAATTAACTTTTTCACGACATTCTAATTTATTGAGATGCACCTGTATTTAAAAGTTGACAGTTGACTGGTTGATGCCGAGCCAGAAATAAACTGCGCAATCCAAACCGCGACTCTTTGCCAAAGTCACACTCTGGTAGAGCTTGGCACGGCTTTTAGATTCTGATGAACTCTGAAGTAAATATCATCACTAATGACTGATAAGATCTGTTTTGCACCAACACGCTCTCTCTAGCAAAGTGACTGGTGAATTCTCTTTTCAAACACGTTGGCCCAGTAGTGCACAACACAACGAAATTGCCACAACACAAAGAAATCTCCACAACACAACAAAATCTCCACAACACAATGAAATTGCCACAATGCAAAGGAATCTCCACAACACAACAAAATCTCCACAACACAAATGAAATCACCACAACACAAAATCTCCACAACACAATGAAATCTCCGCAACACAACAAAATCGCTACAACACAATGCATAGGACTAATTTCGCTTTGTTGTGGCTTGTTTCCATTGTGTTGCGCTAATTTCATTGTGTTACGGGTTATTCCATTGTGTTTTGCTAATTTCGTCGTGTTGTGCAAATTTCGTCGTGTTGTGCAAATTTCGTCGTGTTGTGCAAATTTCGTCATGTTGTGGGTTGTTTCTGCTGTGTTGCACTAATTTCATTGTGTTGCAGGTTGTTTCTGTTGTGTTGCGCTAATTTAATTGTGTTGTGGATTGTTTCCATTGTGTTGCACTAATTTCGTTATGTTGCGGCTTATTTCTGTTGTGTTGCACTAATTTCGTTGTGTTGCGACTACACAGAGCCGTATTCACTGACAAGCTGCGTAAAACCATGTTGATTGTGAACGTGGTTTTGTGCAGCTTGTCAGTGAACTACGGCTCTGTGTAGTAAATGCTGCTCCATGTGAAATCACACACGTGATGGAAATTTACCGCTGATTACAGAACCGGCTTTACTGACAAGATGCGCATGAATATCGCATCGATTTATCGTGCAGCCCTAGTTTCCATTGTGTTGTGCTAATTTCACTGTGTTGTGGCTTGTTTCCATTGTGTTGCACTAATTTTGTTGTGTTGTGGCTTGTTTTCATTGTGTTCTGCTAATTTCGTTGTGTTGCGGCTTGTTTCCGTTGCGTTGTGCTAATTTCGTTGTGTTGCGGCTTGTTTCCGTTGTGTTGTGCTAATTTGTTGTGTTGCGGCTTGTTTCCATTGTGTTGCGCTAATTTTGTTGTATTATGGCTTGTTTCCATTGTGTTGTGACTTGTTTCCATTGTGTTGCGGCTTGTTTCCATTGTGTTGTGCTAATTTTGTTGTATTATGGCTTGTTTCCGTTGTGTTGTGCTAATTTCATTGTTGTGGCTTGTTTACATTGCGTCAGAAGTGCTGCTTACTATTTTTGTCAAAACCATTATACTTTTTTTTCAGGATTCTTTTAAGAATAGCAGTTATTTGAAATAAAACTCTTTTATATCATTGTAATCAATTTTCATCAATTTTAATGTCACCTTGCTAAATAAAAGTATTAATTTATTTAAAAAAATAAATAAATAAAATAAGATAAAAATCTTACTGACTCCAAACATTTGAACAGTAGTGTATAGAGAGAATATATATAAATTATATACACAATTAATAGACTATAATTACCAGAATATACTATATATAGCACAGTATGCAGTAAATGGTCACTAATATAATTTTGTACACTTTTGGTTATGTTTGGAATAGAGTTACCATTTACTATTTACTGTTCTATAAAATTGTAAGTGAAACAGTAAGCATTATTCCATTATTCCAACTTTTGGCAGTCAGATCCAATAATAAATCAAAAATAGATGCTAAAACTGGAAACTGGAAATAGAAGGTCAAGCCGAGCACATTGCATTGCAGAATATGTTATTCTCTGCTGTAGATATTTTGGCAAATGTCGTAGGTCATCAGGGTATTCTATACTGAAAAATTCCATACTGTGCACGACAGTATGTGTGAGAGAGGCTCATGTGTTTATGTGTGCATGCTTGCATTTATGTAGCAGGTTGCAGAATGTGCCATCAGGCAACACTGATAAGACAGTGGAGCATGAAACTGGCAGAGCAGAGAGGATATGGTTCCACCTCCAGCTGGGGATTGGCTGATTAATTGGATTCATTCATTAGCTTGATCTACCAATTTAGCACTTTGGAAGATATTAATCAGTTGCTTATTTAAATGTCACCTGGAAGCAGCGGAAGGGAAATTAGGCCAGTGGGAAATGGAGTCTTTTCAGGAGCAATTCCACAGTTGGATCATCTGGATTGGCTTATTGAGGCATTCAGGAACACAGAGAGCTCTCATAACCACCATTATGAACACCCTGAAATTAAAAGCAATTTATACACTCTTGAACATATTCTTTGGGTACGAGATTGTGTTTGAATGTCTGCCAATTATCCCGCATGTCAGTTTGCTTTAAAGACAGCAGGATGCTGCGCTGATGCTCTCAAGAATTCTTTATCCATGGAAATTGAAGTCAGAAACGCAGTAATATTGTTTTCAAATCATGTCAGAAAAATCATATATTTATGAGCTGAGCTGAATGTACATGAATGCCACCATCAAGTCATAATTACAAGTGGGAAACATGGAACTTTCTTTAGAGCGTGTCAGTGAGAAAACACGTCAAACGTGGCATCTGTATTGGCTGTAAATTTGCTGAAATTGTATTATATAATAATATATATAAAAAAATTATTAAAATATAATAAAACTATATATAGTAAATAATAAAATATATAATAAATGATTTTATTTATAGAATTATAGTATAGTTATTTATAGTATTTTTCACTTACAATAAAACTACAATTAAAAATGACAAAATACAGTAGTATCGTGATATTTGGATAACATTTTTTGGTTTATAAGTCTGTACCCCTTTAAAATGTATTTTTGGAAGGATATATATATATATATATATATATATATATGCTTGCATATGTATTTGTAATTCATAAATAAAATTATGATAGTACTGTACGATAGAATATATGACCATTCTTTTACAGCACCTTCATGAATTAAATAACATAAAAAGCAAAAACACACCTGATGCGTGTTCTTTATTAATCATTTTGTAGAAGTAGAGTTAAAAACCTTTTTTAAAGGTTTATTACCATCTAATCTCGACCTAAGTGTCTTGAACGCACTTGCTTACGACACACAGATGCGAATTTCTCAGAAAGACTTGAACGTACGTAAGCATTCGACATGTCTTTGACATTACGTTGACTGAGCGTTACATTTATGAATGTGTATTCTTACGAGACTTGCTTCCTCACACAGTTCAAGGCTCTCCTGGCAGGCACAATTTCCCAGGCTGAAGAAATATAAGTCTCCTCTAGGTTGTTATGGGTAAATACTGTAAGCTTCAAAAGATTATAGTCTAAGCCTGGGTTTACAAACCAAGGCTGCACACAAGCACAGAGGGAATCTGGAAGTATTCTGTGCATGCATACACATATATACACAAACACACGCTTCCACTGATGACAGACGAGGCAAGAAATGCTATATAATACTCCTTCCTTTTAGCCAGATTATGCCTGGTTAGGATACTGAGGACGTTGTTTACAGAGATCATGGTTTCAGTGTGGGAGGATTTACAGCTTCCATATTGTCCTCTCACAGTGCTTTATAACTGTGAAAAATATCTGCAGGATTTATGTTGGGTGTGCAAAATCCCTAGTAAATCATGACAGTAGTGTGTGTGTGTGTGTGTGTGTGTGTGTGTGTGTGTGTGTGCACATGAGTGTGGAAGTGTAGCATTGTGGCAGTATTTTTCTTTTACTTTTATGTTGTATAAAGTGAATTCAGACTGTTATCGTTCTATTATGTGATGCATTTTGTATCCTGAATCCTTCTGGGAGCACTTGAACACTTTGATAATTAGCTCATTTTAGCTCTAATGTTGGTTGGTTATGTTTATTTCAAAAAATATTTCTATAGCAGGGGTCACCAATTAGCAGTCCAGAATTATTGATCATAAATGAATGAATAAATGAATCTATTTATCAAAGAAGTTCTAGAAAAAACCCGCATGATTTTCAACATTGATAATAATAAGAAATGTTTCTTGAGAATCACAGTACATATACATAGCTCTGGCCATGCACTATATCAACTCCTGACGTAGTCTTAGTTATTTTTGGTCATTTGATTGTAAAATTATTCTTAATTATCTTTCAACCTGTACTGTTTATTTTTGTGCTTTTGTTATCCAAGTCTGTTCATATTTTTAAAGGCTGTATCTGAGATAGCAAACACAATCAGCCAACTTATCCAGTGAACAGATGTTGAAGAGGAAATATGCTGAATTGGCACACAAAAGAAGGCCTACATCCTTTTTACATATTCATTGTCATATCTCCTGTCTCTCTTTTAGAGACGTGTCTTTTCCTCCGCTCTTCATGCTGATAGATGCCTAAGATAACCTTTAGAGGGATCCTGTATTACACAC
>JAFVLL020001142.1:0-10247 GCA_021397915.2 Tor tambroides | reverse complement strand
CACGAGGTGAGATCTTGCATGGAGCCCCAGTCCGAGGGAGACTGACAGTTATTTTGTGTTTCTTCCATTTGCGAATAATCACACCAACTGTTGTCTCCTTCTCATCAAGCTGCTTGGCGATGGTCTTGTAGCCCATTCCAGCCTTGTATAGATCTACAATCTTGTCCCTGACATCCTTGGACAGCTCTTTGGTCTTGGCCATGGTGGAGAGTTTGGAATCTGATTGATTGATTGCTTCTGTGGACAGGTGTCTTTTATACAGGTAACAAACTGAGATTAGGAGCACTACCTTTAAGACCTGTATAGCATTATACCTGTTACCTGTATAAAAGACACCTGAGAGCCAGAAGTCTTGCTGATTGATAGGGGATCAAATACTTATTTCAATCATTAAAATGCAAATCAATTTATAACTTTTGTTTTTCTGGATTTTTTTGGTTGTTATTCTGTCTCTCACTGTACAAATAAACCTACCATTAAAATTATAAAATTATTTTTTATAACTTTTATATATAAAAATTAAAACCACAACCAAATTAATAAAACTGAAAACAAAATTAAATTGTAAAAATAAAAATAAAAGCTAATTATAATTATTAATAATACTATGAAACACTATATAGTAGTCAACATTTGAAGTGGTTAATCAAAGTTGTCCTAAGACAAGAACAAGTATTGTTTTGGTTTTAGGACAACTTTGATGAAAGGTTTTGATCCACTTCAAATGTTGACTACTGTATTTTTTTCTTCTAGTTTTATTAGTTATATTTACTGTAATGCTGTCAGCCTAACTGAGATCCTCATTACTTTTGTGCCAGATAAACACTGCTGGGATTGCAGAATTAACTCATATAATCTGATATTCAAATTGATATTCCCTACTTAGTTTGATTGTAGTTACCGTATTTAAAACCTGCTCTAACATTACGAATAAGATGATGAATTTGTTCTGACATCATGCATCTGCATTCATGTACTTGCATAAACCGAGTATAATTTGCGACATTGTTCAGATCTCTTCTACTTAACGATATTTGCAAATTGTCTTTCCACTGCGTGCATGTGTCTGAATGTTTCCGGATTCAGAGAAATTCCTGTAGCCAAAAATCAGTCAATTAGAGAAGAAAAGAAGCCACTGAAGCGCTAAAGGAAAATAATCAGATTATGTTTCTGGGAGGAGAGAACATCTAATATTAAAGGCGAGATCAAATTAGATCCTGAAGATAGTGTATGGTGGATGGGTGGATGCATTTGTGTTGCCCGTCTCATTAGTTTTTTTTCAACTGCTTACACACATTTTCAAAACTTTGCCTCTTTTTTTTTTTTCAAAACTTTACACACAAATCCAAAAAACTGCACACACAAAATGCATAATGACTCACATCTCTTGCAAATTGAAGCACTGCATTCAAAATATCACAAACACATCTCAAAAGCAAACATTTGTCTTACGTTGCAAACACCTTTGCCATAATATTATATTTTTGGATATATCATATACACAGTTATTCAAAACCTAAAGCTCTTCTTTCATGAGCTCCTGTGTACATTTCTGTACAAGATTGAAAGTAATTGGCAGAGAGATGTTGAAAAATTCACGATAAACACGAAAAGCAGGATTGAAACCGAACTTTTTTTACTGTAAGCATTTGTGGCTGTGAACACACGAAAGAAAAGAAATACATCAAGCTGTGTTGATGTCCATTTACAGTTTTTTTCAGCTGCTTACACACATTTTCAAAACTTTACACAAAAATCCAAGAACTGCACACACACACAAAATGCAAAATGCCTCGCATCTCTTGCAAAATGAAGCACTGCATTCAAAATATCACAAACACATCTCAAAAGCAAACATTTGCAAAGCCATAATACTAATTCCTGCTAGATTTGTGTGTGTTACGTAGAGAATTGTGTGTTGTGTTTTGCAAAAAGTGTTTTATGAAATTGAAACCTGAGTCAAAGGCTGAGAATTAGAGTATGGTTTTGCAGATTTGGTGTGTGCTTCTGCTGTTTGAGTGTCAGCTTTTGACACAGCTAAAGATTTTGTAAGCAGTTGAAAAAAACTGTAACTGTCCTCTTTCAGCGGCAAACAGGCGAACGCTGGAGGCTGCGGATGGCTGTCCTCTCCAAACGCGGAGGAAGTCCTGCAGGAGCGCTTTAACATCTGTACTCACTCCGCTCAGCACCCGGGGCCCATCCATTATGCATCGCAGCTGTTGCGGAGGAATATGTCACCTTCACAAACCCCCAGCGCCTCTGATGAAATCTTAAAGAAGAGCTCTTTTAAATATTCACTCTGGCGCTCCTCAAAACAAGTGTTGGATGCGGGAAGCTATTGTTTGATGGGAGGAAAACAGGCAAAACGGCAGCGGGAAGCTGAAGCGGGAGATGATCGCGGTCTCCGAAGGCATCGTGGGATATTCTGCATCCTGATACGGCTAAATGTAGAAACAACCGCCGGAAGAGCGTGTGACCTGAGCGCTGGAGAACACAGGAACATGTTTAGCATCCAACACTCTTCTGACGGCATTAGCATCAAACCGCCGGAGTGAAACGAGACATTTGTTTTCATACGGGCCACCATATGAGATATTAAAACATAAACACGCTAAAAATACTTTACTATATACTGTAACCTAACAATCCGCTACATTAAAAAAAAAATGTTATTTTTTTAATTAACATTAATTTCTTTCAAAAATATTTTTTTCATATATATATATATATATATATATATATATATATATATATATAAAATTTATTTATTTGTTGTTGTTTTTTTACTTAATACTTTTATTCATCAAGGACATGTGTAATGTTAAAATATTCCTATTTCAAATAAATGCTGTTCTTTTGGACTTTCTATTCATCTGTGAATCCTGAAAAATAACATGTATCTCAGTTTCCACAAAAATATTGTGCAGCACAACTGTTTTCAACATTGATAATAATCAGAAATGTTTCTTGAGCAGCAAATCAGCATATTAGAATGATTTCTGAAGATCATGTGACACTGAAGACTGGAGTAATGCTGAAAATTCAGCTTTGATCACAGAAATAAATTACAGTTTAACATATATTCACATAGAAAACAGATTTTTTAAATTGTAATAATATTTCACAATTTTACTATATTTTGATCAAATAAATGCGGCCTTGGTGAGCAGAAGAGACTTCTTTCAAAAATAACATAAAAAAAAAACTTCCAGACCTCAATCTTTTAAACAGTACTGTACATACAAGCAAAACATGATAAATAAGTTTATCAAACTAAATTATACACTATCCTGAAAAGGCAAAACATAGTAACTACACCTAGAAATCATATCAATCGTTTGTCATATTATATACATTTATGAATTCATAAATGTGGTGGAACATTATGCTAAAAACAAACCAAAACAACTATCATTTATTTTCCAACCCCTGATCTCAAATTATGATCCTATTAGATATTTTTTTCTCCATGTGACTTCATGTTTAACCTGTCATATTCTACTCTAGCAGTATTACACTGGCTGGGTGGAAACTAATTAATAAGTTAATGAGGTCGCTGCCGCAGGGAACACTAATCACCATAACGGTGACTTCAAACACAACAACTACTTACCAACAGCACTAAATAGCGCTAAAACCTCTATTAATTCTAACAACTTTTGTGCATGTCTCCGTAAACCCCCAATGTATTGCCCTACCGTGCATAATTAAATTAACCTAGTGCAAGGGCTTATGGGTATTCCACCATCGCAGAATCCCACAATGCAGCTTGATCTGTTTGTATCTACAACAGAAAATGACCTGTAACCGGGGTTATTATTAACAATAACTACAATTTAATCTATTAAAAACATTTTGTTATTTGACATAATGCTGAAATAATGAATTAATACATATCAGACTAAAATGTACAACTGCAGAAATATTACACAAAAGGTATAACAAAAAATAAATACATAAAAAAATGAAAAATCTTGCCTCGGCAACTAACTAAGCTTAAGTTGAAGAACTAAAATTACTAAAATAAATAAAGCTAAAACTTATTAAATAAATGAAATGTAAATAATAATGTTTAAAAAGAATAAAAACTAATAAAATGACAAAAGCACATATGTAAATACTAAAATTTTAACTAAAATAAAAAGTAAACAAAAAAAAACTAATTAATATTTTTACTAAAAACTATAACAGTATAAAATACTACTAAAATAACACTGCCCGTACCTGCAATTAAATTATTAATACAGTACTTTATTGTAAAACACACACACACACACACAGGATAAACTAAAGAGAATAAAGCTGGTAACTTATACTTTTAAATTATTTTCAGTAATTTCTTTAATATAATAAACAATTCAGTTCACTAAATGTCAACTAACTCCTGAAGAATGAAACACTGTAACACTTTCAAAACATCAATGTGTCAATCATTTGGCTCAACCAATCACAAGTCGGTAGGCGGGGCTATCAGTTTGATAAGCAGTTCTGACACACTGCACCTTTAAATTTCAACTTAACACATTTGAAAATTACAGCAGCTTGATACAATTATTGACCGATAAACCAGTCTAAAACTATCAATAAACTGATTTGAAAAGCACTGATCATAACACAGTCCCACATCTTGGAGAAAAAAAGGCTGCCTTGCAAAAAGGCCTAATGTTTATTTGATTTAATAATGAATACTTAATAATGTGCTGTGTCTGTTTGGATGCAGTAGAACTTGCAGATGCAAACATCTGGCTCCCCAATCAGGATTAGGCATAAATTAATGCCAAACATTGAACAAACAGTTGTAATCTGGCTCAGATTCAGGCAGGAATCATGTGTTTGTGGTTAGTTAAGGGAAAATACTAGACTTCATCACCATACTAAGGATTATCAAAAACAAAAATGGTACAAAATGCATGAGAAAGTGTGACATGCTCCAGCAAATCAGACACTATTTTTAAAATCAGCAGCCTAAAATTAGTACTAAACAAGTATTGGATTTGATTCATCAAATATGGTGCAGGCAGCCGGTGTGATTTCACATGCTATAAAGTATATCTAGTGCACTAATTAGGCTGCAGCGAGTCAGTATGATTCTTTCTCTTCTCTTCTCAAAAGCACAACATTGATCTCTCTCTCTCTCTCTCTCTCTCTCTCTCAGTGTCCTGCTGTAATATTTACATGCTGTAATAATAATCCACATCAGCTCTCTCTCAGGTTGTTTTTAGCATCACGGGCTCGTGCCGGATGTGCTCGGGATGAAAGCCGAGCTGCCTAACATTAGCAAGGAGATGCTCTCCGTCTCTCGCTCTCTCTCGTGCATCCGCAGCCATTTTGAGAGAGCCAGTTTGCAGTCTTATGAAAACAGAACAAATTCAGCGGCAGAGACGCAAACGAGCAGAGCTGAATCATTTATAAGCCGCTTCTCTTCATTTCAGTCGCTCAGACGCAGCTCTGCTGGGTTTCTGTCATTCATATTTTCTGACAGCAGGTGTTCGGAGCGCCACGTCCTGTAATGGACTCCAAACATCGTCACACTCGCATAAGACATAAAGCCAATTCCCTCTGTTTTATGATACGTTTGAGAATAAAACACGGCGCAGTAAACAGGATTGAGGTTTCCAGGTTTGCAGGTCAGTTTTATAAACTCTTGCTGGATGATCATTTTATGCAGTACTTTCATTATTTATGCAAATTTTAAACATATACTTTTATTCAGCAAGGATACATTAAATTGGTCAAAAGTGACAGTAAAGATATTTATAATGTTATAAAAGATTTATATTTCAAATAAATGCAGTTCTTATGAACGTTCTGTTCATCAAAGAATCCTAAATAATAAAATGTACCACAGTTTCCACAAAAACAAAGCACTTTGAGTCAAAAACAGTGATAAATAGCAATGTTTAACTAAATAATTCTACATGAAAAAAGATTTTCTGATCAGATATGCAAATGAATCAGTGAATCTTCAATAGAAGTCAAACATCCAAATGAAACGATTCACTAAAATGAATCAGATTTCACAAAGCTGTACAAGAGAAAGCATATCTGAATATTTACTCAATTAGCTCAAGCTGCATGTGCAGAAATACACACACACACACACACACACACACACACACACACACACATTTTATAGTTTTTGCCTTATAGTTTAGCAATACAGCTTTTGTAAGTATTTTGAGTTAGATTTTATTTTTCTATTTTCCATTTTAATTATAGTAATTTTATTGTCCAATTTTGTATTTTTATTAATATTTGTTATTTTATTAGTATAGCATTGCATTATAGTTTTATCAATATTTTTATTTTATTTTTATATTTTCTGGTTTAATTTTAATTTTAAAATGTTTTAGCATTTTTGTTGGCCATTTTCGCCATTTTTATTAGTATTTGTCATTTTATTAGTATAGAATAGCATTATAGTTTTAGTCAATATTTTGAATTAGATTTTATTTTTATTAATATTTGTTATTTTATTAGTATAGCATTGCATTATAGTTTTGTCAATATTTTTATTTTATTTTTCTATTTTCTGGTTTCATTTTTAAAAGTTTTAGCATTTTTGTTGGCCATTTTCACCGTTTTTATTAGTATAGAATAGCATTATAGTTTTAGTCAATATTCTGAATTAGTTTTTATTTTTCTATTTTCTGTTTGTATTTTAATTGTTAGTTAGGTTGAACAATTTTGTTGTGCATTTTTGTCACTTTTGAATTAGACCTTTTTCCCCTTTTCTTTTTTTATTTAAATTCTAGTTTAAGTTTTAGTAGTTTAGATTTAGCAATTTTCGTGTCATTACTGTTATTCATTATATGTCTATACAGTTTTAAGTTTAGGTTTTTAGTTTATTATGTTTTACTTTAAACTAAAAGTTTAACTTTTTGTGGTTTTAGTTAATGATAATAACCCTGTGACTGCTACTGGAACAGATTTTTAGAAAACAGGTGAACTATAGTCAATAAGGCCAGAAGAGAGCAAACACATTGTGGCCCTGCTTTACAAAACAACATCCAAATATCATCAATGACACTGTGATCCTTCATCTCTCATCACAGCGTATCAACAACACCATCCCATGCCAACCAAATCACTAATTAATCAAGTTCACCGCTTCACACACAAGGCCAACACAGATGCTTCAATTTTACATCAGAACGTAACACTGATGCAACACGGCCGTAATCCTGTTTTGGCCAAACAGACCAGAAAGTATAAAAAAAAAATGCAGATTTAACAACACAAACTAACCTGTTTGCTGTAAACAGAGTCTTGACCTTTGGATCTGAAAGCAGCGGGAGATGAAATCAAGACGCTCTTTTACCCGCGTGTTACGAATGACCTTCGAGAGGACGTCCCGAGAAACACCAATCACAGCAGCGCTGAGTTTACACGACGCTCAAGGGCATCTCTGAAAAATACACTCACAATACTGCAAATCAGTGGCATACCTCTCATTTCTAAAATCATAGCGTGTTCAATATTGCGTGAAAGTGTCCCAAAGTGGGAACACTGTTGAATATCCGGCCTGTGAAGTCTGTGATGATTTACCCAGTTCAAAGAGCCGTAAAACCAATGGCCCTTAAAACCAGAACAATCACGCAGTTAAAGAAGAACGGCTTTATATTCACCCGGTTAATATACTCATTAATACTCCTTTAAACGGCTCATATCACACCTCTCATTGCTTTCTACTCTTTTCCCTCAAGTCCACTTGTAATATTATTAAAGGTTTTTGCACCAAAAACAGCCATCGTTTACTTTAACAGTCCATTTTCCAGCCTCTTTCAAACCGACAGAATAAAATAAGCCATTCTTCTCCTCTGAGGATTGAAGGTAAATGCCGTCTGGCATTAATTTGAGTGTTTCTGATTCATACTGGGACTGATTCAAGACTCAAACAGAGGATATTATGAAGGTTTGGGAGGAGTTTGTTCATCTAACACTGGACAAAAGTTTATAAACAGCTCATAATAACAGTACAAAGCAATGAAATTGTGATGCGAGTAGATTTAAGAGGTATTAATGACTATAATATTCAGTTTATTCTTTAAACTTGGACCTCATTATAGAAGTACAAGCCCAAGTAGCCCACACTGTCTAAGTTTTCATTCATTCATAGGCTATATGGTTACAATAACATTTTAGGATAGTTCAAAAATGTAAGTGCCATTGTTTAAAAAAGAAAAATGCTTTATTGACTGACGTTTCAGACCCTAATGATGACGTAATTATCTTTTGACTCCCCTGACAGCGTCAGTTGTTGGAGATATGCGAGCAAAAATACAATGAATTACAAGGCTGTAGGGACCAGTGCACTATTGCAGACGTAGCCTATATACTGAGGTTTTAATTACATTATTTTAATAGGCCTAGAGTCAGTCGTGAACTATAGTGGGCTGGACTAAAGCATGAAACTCCAGGGCTGAAAATGAGTCCCACTCGGCCCTGTTTTTATTGCATAATAAATACATTGCTGTTAGTAAATACTAGTTTTATTTATTGTATTTATTTTATATTTGTATTTTTTATTGTTATTTTATAAGAACAATTTATTCACTTATTATAATACAAATAAAAATAATAAATAAATAAATAAATAAAGAGTTTGCTCATTAACCTGCTCAAAAGCCTATAAACATCTTATAATAACAGTAAAATGCAATGAAACGTGTGATGTGAGCCAAGGTATTATTGAGTATATTAATCAGTTTATAGGATTTTAATGGATCTTTATTAGTTAATTAATTTTAAAAATGATTATATATTTATTTTATTATATTTATTATTTTATCATAACTAGTTATTCATTTATAATAATAATAATAATAATAATAATAATAAATAATAATCCATGATCCTTTTAAGAACACTTAAGCAGAAAAAAATAATATAATAAAAATAAATATTTTTAATCTGCTTCAAGGGGTGCTGATGAGTATATTAATGGTTTATAGTATTCTATTCAAGGATTCTTAACAGACAACATTTTTAATTTTATTATAAAGATCTGTTATTATAAATAAATATTATATATTTATTTTATTTAAATTTTGTAGTTATTTTGTACCATAATCATTTCTTTATCAATTATTTTTTATTTAAAATGAATAAAAATAATGAAATAGAAATATAAAAATATATATATATATTTATATAAACAAATAAATAAAAAATCCATGACACTCTTTTAAGAGCCATTTAAGAGAAAAATAAATATTATAGTAAAATGAAATATTTGCAATGTACTCCAACAGCAAATCATGCTGTATGGTTGTGATGTAATATCTGAAATATCCATGCACTAAAAACAGTCAAACTCAACTTTAACAGTCTATTTTCCATCCAGAATAAAACAAAGCGTTCTGCTGCTGCTTCACCTCTGGGGACTGATCTCTGATTCATACTGGGACTGATTTAACTCCCAAACGGAGATCAAAAGTGTTCATCTCACACTGACCAAAACAGCTGCTTACTTCACGAACATGACAGCTCTGCATCACAACTCCACTATTTAAATAAACCTGTGAATCTGCGATAAAACGTGGCACAAACGGCTGACACTGACGTGATCCGACACCTCCATGAGGATCGAGCTCATAAAGTAATGCACGCTTCCATCACAGCATCAAACTTCCCAAACGCTGCAGTTTTATCACTCGTTTTGTCTTGAACAGCAGAGGATGTCTGAGTTCTGAAAGGTGCAAGTTTTCACGCTACATTAGGCCGTTTCGTCCCATTCGACTCATCATCAGGTGATGGCTGTGATGCTGATGAATGACAGACAGAGCTCGCTCTGGTCCAGGAGGAGATGCTGTTTCCCGCTGACACACTCATTATCATCTGAACCAGTGAGCTGGGAAGCGTGATTACACACACACATGCAAACAGAGCCAGTCATTAAACCGCTTCACTTCTGAATACTCCAGGTTCCCCGCGTTCAGTTTTAAACCGCTGAATTTTAAAGATGTGTCAGGAAAAAACAATCAATTCTGAGTTAAAAAATGCAGCTGCACAATTCAAAAGATCATATCACGAAAACTTCAGACTTACTGAACATTTCAAAATTACTAAGAGCATTAAGACTATATGTGACCCTGGACCACAAAACCAGTCTTAAGTGTCAATTTTAAAAAACTGAGATTTATACATCATCTGAATAAATAAGCTTTCCATTGATGTATGGTTTGTTAGGATAGGACAATATTTGGTCGAGATACAACTATTTGAAAATCTGGAATCTGAGGGTG